>JAUZNC010034603.1:0-19469 GCA_034780395.1 Vannuccia rotundouncinata
AAGCTCATTAAGTGAACTAAGCTGATGATAGCACAGTTCTCTGTACACCTATAGCTTAGAGTCTGTTTTACAATCTGATTTTGCATCATGCCTCGTAAACTTTCCTTGCAAGAGCGCATATTTGTTGTTAAAACTTATTGGAAGACGGGAAATACCCAGGAAGTAATTCGTGAATGGGCAAATACATACGAAACGCCTCCACCTGGACTGGACGTGCAGCTATTTACGATCTTAGGGATAAATTTGATGCAACTGGAACAGTAGCAGATGTCCCTTGCTCTGGCCGTCCCGTAACAATGGTTAATGAAGAAAACGAAATTCTTGTCGCCCAATCTATTGCTGGAAGCCCCCACAGCAAGCCTTACATTCCTCGACTCATACATGCGCTCAACGGTAGTCATATACAATTTTGTGAGGTGTTTTTGAACGTGTAATGAAACACCTGATCTACAGGACAAAATCGTTTGGTCGGATGAGGCTCAATTTAAGTTGTTAGGCCACATTAATAGACACAATTGCATATACTGGAGTTCTGAAAATCACAACGTAACTATTGAGCAGCAACTGAATCAGCCAGGTATTACAGTATGGGCTGGATTATCGTCTTCTGGTATTGTCGGTCCTCTATTTTTTCAAGGTACATCACTGGAGCAATTTACTTGAAGACATTACAAACTGTTGTTCCTATTCTGAAGCAACGAGAAGATTTCCAAGAACTTCATTTTCAACAAGAGGGGGCAGCACCCCACTACGCGACTATTGTACGCAATTATCTCGACAAATCATTTGAAAATAGATGGATTGGCAGATGTGGTACAATCGAGTGGCCTGCCCGGTATCCTGACCTCACACCTCGATGTCTGCCTTTGGGGTGTAGTCAAGGATGCAGTTTATAGCAGGAAGCCAAGAAATATTGATGATACGCGAGCATACAATGTTGATGCACTTGTTGACTTTCATAGAAATAAAGAACTATGTCAGAAAGTTTGCCATAGTGTACTTACCCAATGTACAGATTGCATCAAAGCAGCAGGTCTGCAATTCAAACAATTTCACTGATTTTCACATTTAATGTTTTACATGTTAATAAATATGTTAGATTTTTGATGTTTATGATTTCCATACATGTTTATGAATAATAATAATGCAGTTTTTTAGAATCTCTATTTTAACATTAACTGTATGGTAACTTTATTGCCACCCTGTATAGCGATTTTTAATTGCACTTTTGTTCAATTTGTTCTTAAAATATACAAAAAGTTAGTAAATTTACTATTGAATCATTTTGGTTTTTAATTTTTGATGTGCAATAAATACCTTTAAATACAGTGTCTTAAAAAGTACTGATTTTAAAATTTTATGATCATATTTACATTGTTAAATTTATTTATACACTATGATGATTAGACAAACCAGAAATATAAAGATTTATCAAAATTTAAAATGTTATATATATATATATAGAGAGAGAGAAATGCAGCAATTAATACATAATTTGTGAATTGACAAATAACATGAATATTTTTATATTTCTACCAGGCTAAATTTAAATGTCTGGTCTTTCTGGAGGTGGGCCACATGGTTGCAACATCTTCTCCATTAAATTAAAGCGGACACGAGCCTTGGATTCATTCTCAGCAATTGCAAAGAAATTCATCATGTCAAAGTGACCCATATAAGAAGCACAGCTGTCTCGATGTTGATTGGTCAACCACTCCCACTTAGTCGTGTCAGCATGGCCTGTGCCTAAAAGGTTAACAAACCAAAATTTTAAATTCCAGTACACTATTTCTACTATGCATAAATGGGGCTAGTTTGATCACTAGTGAAAAAATTATGAATATTATGAACAAGAAAATCCAAGAAAAACAGCATTTATAATAACATAACAAAATTTTAAGAACTTTATACATATTGAATTTATTATTGTCTGGGTTAATGAAGTAAAGTTCCATTATTCATGTTGAAACAGCAGCCGTATGCACACAAATGTTTAAATTTGTAGAATTCTAATCAGTAGAACTCTACAGGTGTAAACTACAGTTAGTCAAGAGTGATCTAATCTAATAGTTGGTATGCTAAATACAAATCTAACTATATAACTCTACATGTAGAAATCTAGACTTCTAAATTGCTATAATTAGTAACACAACTCATTTTATTTATAACAATGACTCTTATTGGTGGAAACTCAGTTATCTAATTTAATTTTTATTAGGTATGGGAGGTTGTCATATTATTATCATGCGTGTTTTGGTGACAAGCCAAAATTACACAATATACAGTAACACACTATAATTTTTCACAAAGAAATATAATCAACAGTAGGTGTTTCCAACTCGATAGCATTACCAAGGCCTAAATTATAATGAGTCTGACCAATTAAAAATCCGCCAAGTTAGGATAAATCTGAGATTTTATGAGCATTTTGTATAAATGCTGTAGCAAAACATTTGCCTTTTCTACAGAGGTTAATTAATTATGTCTATTCCACAATCAACAACCAATCGACTAATTGAATTAATAGTAGAAAATTTAGATGAGATAAAAAGCAAGAGTCCGAAGTCCGTAGCTGCAGCATCACGAGAGCGGATATGGAGAGAGATCACAGCGATGGTAAATTCTGAAAATGGAGATATTTCATTGACTATCGAGCAGGCCAAAAAACAAAAAGACCGCTCTGGGGCAATCTACATTATATCATCTAAAAGCTGGTTAGATTCGCCTACATAATTATTGGTGCATACGAAAATTAGAGTTCTATTTGCGCTGAGTAATAGAGCCCCCATGACAAAGAAACGGAATCTTGCCTGCATATCGATTTCAAGAAGTCTAATTTAATCGTAGAACTCTAAAGTCTACACCTCTACATTTGCCTGCATGTGGAAGTCTAGAACTCTGATTAGACTTCTACGGAATATGATTGGTGTCATTAATGAACTGTTTTTGTTTTTCAACTTATCCCAGGGCTTACAATTTTCGCTCAGGAAAAAACCGTAAACTCCTCGGACCTCATGGTAAAATCCTGGTAAAAATGATAGTCAAAAAACAGGAAATCCGGTTTTTACCGGAAAATGACGAGCCCTGTTATCCCCTAAACGACAACGTTATCTAGAGTTTGTATTGTGAGTTTATGCACCTGAAAATTCAAAAACAAAATTGAAGAGTCTTTGTAAAACGAGATGGGTCGAACGCCATGACTGTCTGCAAACACTGGCGTCTTTGCATAAATATGTTGTTACATTTTTGCATTCAATGATAGTGACTGCACTTTATCCTCTTCTAACTGAAGGTCCAGGTCATCTACAGCACAGTGAAGATAGCGATTACAAAAGCTGCAATTGGGACAGAGAAACTTTAGTAAAGGCTGAAGAATTGAGGTCATCCCTAATCAGTACCACAAATATCGTATCACTAGTTGTTATGAAAAATAGTTTTCAATCAATCAAATCTCTTAGTATCAAGCTTCAAAAACGAGATAGTGATATCTGCAATGCATATTCACTCATTGATTTCGCTATTGAAGAAGTTAAAAGTTTCCGAACAATTAATGATGCAGTATGGGACAGCTGTATACTGAAGTCCGTGAGATGACAGATGAAGCAGGGACTTCAATGAGCATGCCCAGAACAACCAGTTTCCAAAGAAATCGAGTTAATGTACAGGCTGACTCTCCAAGGTAAGTAGCTGAATACCTGAAGTTACATATTGCAATTCCATTTCTGGATAGTTTTAGTCAGGGACTTATGAACATATTCTCATCAGAAAATCGCTGTATGCGATCTATCATGGGATTGATACCAAGCATAATTTCTGCAGCAAATAATGATTGGAACATTGACAAGCAAGATGAAGAGCTTATGTTCTGGAAAGCTGATCTTCCTAATGCCGAAAATTTGAAGGTGCCTAAATATTAATTTTTGCTCTTAAATGTTTGTTTATTTATTATGTAATGTTCTTTTACAATATTTTCTTTAAACTTCAGCTGGAAATTTAGAGTTGGAAACGATTTTGGGACCATAAAAAAATCCACTTCCCGAAAACCTCATTGATTGTCTTCCACAAGCAGATGGTGATTTTTTTGCAAACATCAAGCACCTTGTTATAATCGGTTGTGTGTCCCCCATCAACAGATGTGAAGCAGAGCGTTTCTTCTCACCCTTACAACGAATCAAGAACTATCTCCGATCAACGATGGGTGAAGAAAGATTAGCTGGCCTTACTTTATTCAATGTGCACTATGACACTTCCTTATCACTTCATCCAAATGCCATTGTTAAACGTTTTGTTCAAAAACAAACTCGACAACTATTTTGTAAAAATATTCTATTTGACTAAATTTTAGCTCTCATAATTACTTATTTCGATGTTGTTAATTTATGTTATCTCAGTGTTAATATTTCTATATTTAATTATTATACATGAAAATATTTTGTATACATAAAAGTCATTAAATTAAATGAAAAAATAACAAAACGTATTTTGTTTGTGTAATTGGAAAACATCATTTCATAAAGATAAAATAGTACCTGTATAAATCTCACCCTCTCACTGAGGACGAGTACCCCATATTCCTGAGAAGCTCTCTCCTGCATTCTAGGTCTTTAAATCTCAAAAAATCTCCATCATTAATGAGCATAGCCCATAGAACCCTAAGTCTACATAAACCCAGATCTGCCCCTGGTTATCATGTGGGTTTTGGCAACAAGTCAAATTTACACAATATACAGTAAGACACTATAATTTGTCACAAATATAATCAACAGTCGGTGTTTCCTACTCAATTGCATTATCAAGGCCTAAATTATAATGACCAATTAAAAATCCGCTAAGTTAGGAGAGCATATATGTAGAAATCACAGCAATGGTAAATTCTGAGAATGGAGATACTTCATTGATTATCGAGCAGGCCAAAAAACATTGGCAATATAAACAGTCAAAGGCAAAAGCGGCAAATATGAGTCAGAAAAGGTATTTTTTTATACAAAATTTGCCATTTTCATGTAGCTAAGGCCGAAATATATAAACACAATTTGGACAGCTCTGGGGCAATCTACATTATATTATGTAAAAGCAAGTTAGATTCGCCTACTAAATTATTGTGCATATGGAAATTAGATTTCAATTTGCACTAAGCATTACTGAGTAAATTGAGCACCCCTGACAAAAAAACGAAATTTTGCCTGCATATCGATTTCAAGAAGTCTAATCTAATTGTAGAACTCTAAAGTCTAGAAATTTACATTTACCTGCATGTTGAAGTCTAGAACTTTAATTAGACTTCTTCAGATTTCCATAGAACTTTAAAAAAATATGTAGAGTTCTACTAATCTAATTTTGCATGCATACGGCTGTAGACCCTAATCTTATCCCACAAACATGTTTTTTTTAGATATGAAAACACACTGCTAAATAATAAATAATACTAACAAATATTAATTCATAGAATTTAAACTAATCTTTATGCATATGTCTTTAAGAATGCTAAGCTTTTCGGAATATAATTCATTATATCATTTTACACATTGAGAAATGTGTCCAATGAAAATGAAACATTCATTTATGATCTTGTCTCACAGATTTTTTTAAAGATCTGTATACTTTTTTGAAGTTGAATGCTGCATTACATAGAATTTTGAAAGAGGGTTCATAATTATATGTTTTGCTTGTTTTATATATTGTTTGAAAAGTTTATGTATGGTGAAAATAACAAACCAAATAATTAACTGAGATCTCTCAATTATACTAAAACTTGCAAAATCAAATCATACAAAGCAAAGTCAAACATAATATACAAAATTCTTTTTTTGTTTCAATAAATTACTATCTAATTAAGAATTAATTAACAGCAAGAATGTATCAAAATGAAATTCTTTAGAAAGAGTTAATATTCATGAAAAACCAATTTCTTGCACAATCAATTTTTCTTGAATGGGCACTAACATACAATATGTGTACATTTTAAAATCTAATTCTTTCTTGTGTCTTCTGGTGAATTTTTCGATTTTCAACCTTCATGAAGAGCATAATAATAAATATACATGAACTCTCCATACACATAGATGGTCTGCCTCTGCCAAATATAAAACTTTGATATGGTATAGTCTTTAAATCAAAGTCAACAAACTGCCTCCAATGCTTCCTTTGCCACATATTTCATCCCATTTACTTTCGAATTTTTTCTATGAAGATGTTTAATTAACTCACAAATCGACCCCTATCAACATTTCCTAATCCTTACCAGTCAAGATTCCCCTGATTCAAGTGATGATAGAAAACATGGACCTTTTTGATATTATATATAAATTTCACTACATTACTGTTGTTTTGAAGCCGATTGACAGAATCCCGTCTAAAATTGTCAATGTTCTTAAAAAATAGATAGCATATGTTTGGTGTAATGATCCTGTGTGTTTTATTGAACTAATAAACTTATTTAATTATTAAGTGTAAATTTAATTATTACCTAGTGTAATCCATAAAATTATATAAATTGTACAAAATAACATTTCCGATATTGTTCCATTCTTTATTGATTTTTAAACATATGGTACACTTTTTTTATATCTATAATAATATATTTAAAAAAATAAAAATAAAAATATAGTTTGTAATAGTCATTCTGCATGGTTTATTGTTCTAATATGTTAGGCATTATTCTTTTAAATGTAAAATAAACATTTTTTAATATAAACTTTCAAATAAGCAGCCATTTTGTCTTGATCAAACAATTCAAATTTATGGAGTATGATATTTTTCTCTATGCTCAAACCTGTAATGATAATTTCACTAAGCGACATCACTGTTTAATTATATTTAAGATACAGAAGGTCAAAGTTCGACCAGGAGTCCTTGGAAAACTTCCAGTTGAAGACAATATGCTTTGACTCCATCAAGAATTACTGGAGATTGTGATGCTTGAATCAGGAGCAGATGAGAGGCAAAAATCAGAAGTATCAAATCAAAATCTCTTGTTGACCTCACAGAAAAATTTCAGAAAAGGCTACAACCTGAAGTACACAATAACATACTACCGCCTTATTCCAGCAAACATGAGACATCAGGATGAAAAACGTCATGTGTATACAGTACCTGTGCAGCTATGTAGAGCGCAGTGTGATATGAGAAAGATGCATGGAGAGAGGCTCACTTTGCTATGACAAAGATGAAGTTCCACAAAGATATGGTTTTGATTTTCTCAGATGAAAATGTCTGTTGGCTTTCACAAGATGACAAGGTTGAAGTCCCAATTGGTTTACCAGTATCAAAGAAGCAGATTACAATCTTGATGCATCTGGATTACAAAGTCTCTTTACCTGACCATGATTTACCAATTAGTGTTAAGCACAAATTGATTCCATCAGTTTATGCATCCTGCTTAAAGAAAAAAGACAATACAATTGGGTTCAGAGGACCAACATGCATTTCCATCTGAAGTCATGATAAAAGCTGTGCTGCATCTCATATTGAAGATTTTAACAACTTAATCAGGTTGGATGAATTCAAGGAAGCATTCTTCAAAAAACATTTTGAAGCCCCTTTTCTCAGTTTCCGTGGATGGTGAACCTGATGAAGCAACAAAAAACCCTAAACACTTTCAGCATAGGAAACAATCTTCCTCCAGAATGACCTTGATATGGTATGTGCAATAAGGAGCAAAGAATGGCACCACTATCAAAGGATACTGCAAGACTCGTTTTTTCATTTGACAGGTTTGGAAGCCACCTGAACAGCAGCAATCAAACTGTCAATCCTGAACTGGAGATAAAGAACTTTAAAGCTGCTGGAGACATTCTTGCCAGCTTCTGGTCAGAATCTGTTATTAATAATTATCCTGTGATTGCAACTTATGTTGACCCTCCCGAAAAAGCATGCACAGAAGTAATGTCCAGTATTTTAGAAAGTTGGAAGACTCACCACAGTTGCCAATCGCATTACCAGTTACAAATTGTGAAATGCACTGATTGGCAGTGTTGCCAGCCATTCTGAACAAACTACGGTGTGTACTTTCCTGACAGCTTTCTTCCTCCACCCATTCCAATTTCTCCCAGTACTACAGGACTGTCAGTTGATTAAAAGAATGGTTCTTTTGACTCTCTATTCCAAGTGATGCACATAAAATCATTGGGCTTCACTGATCAATGCTTTGAAAAGTTATGTCTATCATTGCAGAAGAAAGACAAAAATGGTAACACAACAGTCCAGAAGCACACATGTGCAAATTATTCTCGATATCACTCTACAATCAAAGTGATGAATGCTCACAAGAAAATGTGTGGAGCAGATGATGGGTCTGATGATGACAGTGACGATGAAGATCAAGAAGAAATTTAAGAAATTCAAGTCCTTGAATTTAGTGACAATATATTTGAGTGCATTGACAACTATTTTGGTATTGTATAAAGACAAAAATCATGTTTTTTTATTTAGATATATTATATACCTATTTAATATTACATTTTAATACATGTCTTGACAGTGAGACACAGGATTTAGAAAACAAAGTACATATGGCCAACTCTTTTGAAAACATTTTGTAAATATTTAGTGTTGCCTAAAATTTTCATTTATAATTTACCAGTTACTGGCTTTGGCCATAATGGGTGTTTTTTTAATACAAATTATATACATATACAGTAAATTTTAATATTACTAGAACTAAAATATATTTTAAACAACATATTATTCAGTTTTGTATTTTAAATATTTAAAAAAGGGGCAAAAACTGTCTGACACCATTTGTGAGCAATCTGTAATGTTCTTTGAAATTGTCAACTGCTATTAATTTTGTAGAGAAAAGACAATGCTACATGAATGTCAAAAAATATTTGTGAAAAATGATTGTCTTCATTAAAAGATACAACCAACAGCTGCTTGCAGCAGTGCATGATTATGTCAGCAAACCTTTGTGAATTAAATACATAAATATTATCGATCTGTGTATTTTTATGCTATTTTCATTTTATAATATTTGCTATTTTGTATTTTAAAATCTGCTAATAATCAATATTGTGAAATCAATATATTTATTTATCAAAAACAAAGCAAACAATAATTATTATTTTTTATATTTTGTAACAAAGAAAATCATTCAATGATCACCAATGCAACATTCCTTTGTATATGGATGTGCTGCACTTGATCCTGAAATTATGGTGATTGACTGATCATCTGGAAATAAATCTTGCATTTTGTCTGCTGCACTTGAGTCACTTGTGCAATGTAGATGGCTATCAGATGATGAAGCTGATCAAGTGCAATTATGAGCCGTCCATTAGCATGTGACACTCTTGCCAAATTTAGCCAAAAGGATGACTGACTGGATGTTTTCTAAATGAAATTTTGTGAGGCATACAAGGCTGGACAAGAGCTGCAAAAATTCATTTCAATTGTGTTGTGCCTACAATTGTTTCAGCTACAAAAAAGATTTGTTGGTTGAAAATATGAAATACCAATCTCTGATTGCACAATGAGAAATTTCCGACCATTTGGCTGTTCATTGTGAATCAGACCCAACTTTGTGTAAAATCACCATAGAGCTCAGTGCATCATTTAAGAAATTCCCATAGCCAGTACCAAGCTGCTTTGGCTGAAATGAAAGCTTCTTTTTCCACTGACAAGCAAAATGAAGAAGAAAAGCTGCAGAAATCGGAAGCACTTCTTGAGATGGAAGAATGAAAAAGCTAGAAAAAATTGACTTTGAAATATGTTCAGCTAAGAGGAAGTGTCAGATGTGTTTTTTTGTTAACACTTTTTGTGTTGCAAATTGATGTCGAAATTTATACTGTCAGCAAAAAATATATATAAAACTCACTTTTTCTAAAATAAAAAATCACTGAATTGTTCAATAAATATCTTAATTTTGTCTTAAATTATCACAAAAATTTTTTTCCTATAATGCTGAACACCCTGTGCATAAATAATTGTAAAAATAATGAGGAAACACTAGACATAACTTATAAGATAAATTATAAAGCTAATAAAATTGTTTCATAAAAAAGAATCAAAACTGAATATAATTTTTGAATCCTCCATTGCTTCTGTGTGATATTACTCCAAAAACATGGTTACTGTGTGCAACCAGATAGATGGTAAAGGGTAAAACTGTATATAGTGAATTACAAAACTATGATGCTTTGTTAGAGTTATGGGAGTGATCTCTGCAAAACTGTGAGATACTGAAATGAAAAGATGCATTTTGGGTGCTGAGGCAGAAATTACATTTTTTCATATTTTTTTTTTAATTGTTATAACTTAAGCAAAAGTCTCCAAACTAGTCAAGCAGTAAGTAAATCATGTTCAGAACCAGTAGAACTGATCAATGCTTTTGATCTCTTCTGATTAAAAATCACCAAAAGAATTCTAGTTAAATTGTATTAATTCTCAGATGTATCATTCCAAGAAAATGAAAACAGCCAGCACAAATTGAAATGAGATTAGCAATGCCTCTGTTCCCAAAAATGCTAAAAGATATCTACTATCAGGTACATTTTGACTCTCTGCATCTTATTACTGTTTGTACCACTGATTGCTTTGACCAGAAGGACTACAAAATGTACTTGAAGTGTGAGAAAGTTATTCTTTTAGCAATAAATGGGGCTGAATTTGATTTTTTGTTGGACACAATAACAATTATTTTTTGGAGATGATTTTAATGTGGAATTTCAACAAACTGTAATTTTTTCAACTATAGCTTTAAATGCTCCACAACTGCCTCAGAAACACAAGAAAGACCATGCAATATTGCATGATATTTTAATTCATCTGATAAATTCAATGAAACAGAGAGGAATGTTATGAGTGAACTTGTGAAACTTACTTAATTAATTGTAGTCAAGCTAGCAGTAATGTTGTATTTTATGTGAGTAAACTCAAGAAAATTTTATTTTTCATAAATAGTTATATTAACCTAACTGTATGAATTATAGATTGTAAACATGAGCAATAAGAAATAATAAATGTTTGAAGGACTTAGCCTCAGGAAAGTGTATGTCTTCACATACACTCAGTTAGATAAGAAGGGAACAGTGCATCTGATGTACTAAACTGGCAGAAAATTTTGCATTTGGCATGCATTCACATGTTCTCAAGGTTTTGTGTGTGGGTTTCCTGTTTGAGAGGGTCAACAAAGTTTTCCTGGTGGACGATCACACTGTGGGTGTAAATGCCATTGTTCCAGGTCCCAATATTGTTGTAGGCTTTACTCAAACAACTAAATCATTTTATGAATTTATGCATGTAAAGTACAATATTACCAAGCTAGCTGCAAATACAATTAGTGAGCAGAATTTTAGTTTTTTCACTGATTAAAGACCTACTTACATAATTAAATGGACCAAGCAAGACTTATCAATGTTTCATTTGTTGCTTCTTAACATGCACCATGCCATGCAATTCAGTATAACATGCACTACTATAGGCGGTCTATCAAACACTTTGCTTATATGTATAGAAATGTGTTCTGATTGTATTAATCTCAGTTCATTTCATTAGTTATAATGTGCACTCTATGTATTTAAAGTTGTTTTCATCTTATGTACCTATCCCTTATTACCTTTATAAATAGAATAATAAATTAACTTTTAAATTCAGTTCTGAACACAAGGTAGGGGATCCCTTATTCCCTTTATAAATAGAATAATAAATTAACTTTTAATTCAGTTCTGAACATGGGGTGGAGGTTTAAAATAAAATATTATCAAAATATATGCACAAACCTGAAAAAATGTATTTAATATGTACAACTATACTCAAAATAAACATATAAGACAATATTTTATTTATGGGTACTCCAAAAGACGCCCCTTTCAATGTGGCCCCTCTAGTTTATAAAAGTTTCCCAGGCGTCTGAGAATAGAAGAAAAATAGAACGAACTAATTTATAAAATTAAACATATTTTAAAAAAAAATAAATACAAATAGGCCCAATTTAATTAAACACTTATCAAAAAATAATAATTAAAAGCAAGATCCTTTACTCACCTATATATTTAGCTTGAAGATGTTCCAACTGTGTATGAATATTATAACGATCCCCCATGGTCAGTTAAATAAGGAAAATATCAACACTATCTATAAGTTAAAATTCAACAATTTGAATATATATTGACAAGAAAACTAACCATTAATAAAACAAATTTTTATGATTATATATATATTGAAAGTCAGCTCGGATGGAGTTAAAAATAGGTCACTGCGAAAATAGCTAACTATGTAAACTTAAAATCTAACTACCTAGTCAACCTAAAATCCGTCTAATTAGATTAATTTAAAATTATTTTTTTATTATCATTGTAAGTAGTAGGTGAGGACGAGGTCTACCCATCCGTACGCAATTACTAGTTAAATTTAATCCAATGAAATATTGGATGTTGCACCCTGCCATAGCAAATTTTCGACCAGACAGTTGGAAGTAACTAAAATTTATGCTTTATAAGGAGGTATGTGAGTTGTAGATTTTATTCTCTTTTCTTACGAGCTCTCTGTCTCCATACGGGTCGGCCTACTATATATACACTCCCTCTACTGCAATGGCTTCATTTGCTTCAGAATAAATATTATAGAGGTCACTTTCCAGCCCATAATCCGCTCAGTATGGTGGTTCCTTACCGCTGCGCCCAGTCAGGAGAAATCTCTTCACTTCATCGACATCAAACCTCTACAGCTTATAATTATATAGGCTCGATCAACTCTCCTATTTATCAGCATTATCTTCACTAATCCCAAGGGTCCTGTCAACGATAAAGTTCTCGGCTATACCCACACTCTGGAAACGTGTGGTGAAGAAACGGGGGATCATCTCGCCTTTAACATTGGATGAAGAGTTACACATCGTATTAGATCTAGAATTACCAAAAATCTTAAACTTTTTATATTTACCTTTAATAATTTAATTTTTTAATTTTTTGACTTTCTATTTGCTAATAATTTTTTAATCAAAGCTCATAGAAGGTAGTTAAGATGTTGTATGTGCCCCCAATGGACGTGAATTTCAAAAGTCAAAAATATTTTACTCGATCTTAGATTAAAAGAGAATGGGATGACGAACCGTTAAACTAAAATTAAGCACCAAATGATGCACAGTGAGTATAGCTGCTTCTTTTACTATTTGGGATACCCAAATGTACCACAAAATGTCAAAAAATGGCCAAAAGTGAATTTAAAATATATTTTTTCATTTTTAAAAAAAAGTAAGCAACTTATTTTAATATTTTTAACAGTTTTAGATGCATAATTGAATGCTATACATTGCATCAACATTTCAGATTATTCGTGCTATTTAAAATTTTTCAAAAAAATTAATTTTGTTATTAACATCAAATTTTATATAACAAACAAAGAAATTACTTCTTAGTGATAAAAATAAAAGTTGCTTAGAGGATCGCATACTATAAACTGTAAAAAAGACGATTTCAATTTTTTTTTAATCTTCAGGAATAATTTTTTACGGTCAGAAAAAAAGTACAATATTTACCTCTTAATATGATGTTTCGAATATCCTATCTGGACCACATGTAAAAAATTTGAACGATTGGTCATGTAGTTTTCTCTAAAAATGAAATTTCGATTTTTTTGATATAAAATGAATTTTATTTAATTACGGATATTTTGTGACTTTTTCTTTGCTAACAATTTTTTATTAGAGGTGATAGAGCTCTGCTTTTTAATAATCCTGACCACGACAGATTTATCAATCCATAAATAAACGAATATCCGAGAACGGTTATACCCAGAAAGAAGCGAGATTGAATATTTCCCCATGTAAAGTATAGGAAAAGAGGACTGAAAAATGTTACATATATTATTTTTAAGATCTTTGATTAAAAGAGAACGAGACATCGTATATTGTCAAACCAAGCCACCAACGGATTCCCCATCACTAGGAGCATCTTCATATATCTCTTTTTCGTTGCCCCAAATGTATCATGTTCACATAAGTGGCCAAAAACTGTCCAAACGTGCCCAGACACCATTTAAATACGATTTTATAATAAAAATAAGTGTCAAAGTTTAAAATTTTATTTTCTCTATATGAAGAATTCCATTTTATATACCATAGCGTTGCTAATCTTACAATTCGCGCAATTTTTAAATTTTCGACAAAAATTTGAAACCCTAACTCACCCTCACTTTTGTTTGAAGCACTTTTGAACGGATTCCTTTGGCTAATCTTTAATTTTCATGGTTCTACACAATCAACTGTTATTGGTTTAAAATCTAGAACCTACGCGGCACCGCTCATTTTTTCAAAGTATCCAATCCTTAACACTAAAAATGATTTTTGCTATCTCAGCCCCACTTGGATATTTTTCTTAAATTTTTTGGTTATATGCCGGAACTGCTCCAAAACTAAAAGCCTGCAATTTTTGAGTCAATTGAATCACCCCCAAAAAATTGAAATAACATTTTATTTTTTTACCAAAAATAGTTTTTGGCCTAAAAAAAATAACGCTCCAAAACAAAATCTGACGCCGGATACGGTCGTTTCCTCGTATTTTACGTCTAGAAAATATTTAAATAAAGATATAAGTATTTTTTTTAAATGTTCATGTGGAGAATACCAGAATTAATCTCCAAATATTATTTTTAAAAATTATTCAGTTGTTTGTTAGTACTTACAAAATCTTACAAAAGTTGTTTGTTAGTACTTATCTATGTTTTTGAAAATATATATGATACTTAATTTTAATTTCCTGTACCAACTTTAAAAAATATATTTTCTACCACCATAAATATATTAATACTATATATATATATATACCCTAACAGTATAAAAAAACTTATTTTTGCCCATTGAATTTTCTAAGGTTATGCAAGTTAGCCTGGGCCTTGTAAGTAATCTATGATTCGCAGAATATGTTAAACTTAACAAAAATTTTCATGAGCTTACTAAGTTATCTACGTTTCTGCAGAATTTGTTAAAACTTAACAAAATTTGTCATGGGCTTACTAAGTTGTCTATGTTTATTTTTCTCGGGTGGTTTTGAGTGGGTTGGCAATTCTACGCAGATCAAGGATATGGGAGCGGAAAATTATCAAATCTATTATACGTCTCAACGGGATATATATTAGACAGCACGAAAATACTGGCGAATTAGCGAGTTTGAACTTCACAATTGTACAAGTCCGTCATCAAGCAATCGAGGGAACGAAAACCTACTTTACATTTCTAATAAATAGGGGAACAATAATGCTTAACCTTTTGATGATGCCTCTTAACTTTTGGGAGACTATGCGAGTTTGTCGGCTTTTCTCTTTCTTCCTCTGGTGTCAGCTTTTCTCTTTTAACCCCTCGGAAGATGTCAGAAGTCCCTCTTCCCCGCCCTCTCCAGTTGCAGAGACAGAAAAAAGTTCTTGGACTTTCCAAAGTGATACTTCCCGTACCGCCTATCCCTCAAAGACAATCCAATTTAATGGTTTTAAGTAACTCTTATTTACCAATGAATGCAAGTAGGGAGATTATATATTTAGACATTGACCCTATAAAGACTAATTGTATTGATTGACTGTATGAGCAGCCATTACTTATTCAAATGTAATCATAATAAATGTTGTATTATCTTATAATTATTTGTGCTATTTGTAAATTTTTAAAAATCTATTTCCAAATTATTTGTTGGGATTGTTAGAATGAGAAAAAAAAAATAGTTTGACCATAAAGATTAGAATATTTCAATAAAGATATTATCAATATATCAAAATTCTCACTACTTCTATAATGTTTAGGCGGAACGATAGTATATATTCGTCAATCACAATCGTTTGGGATACCTAAAAAATGCTTTAGAAATAATTATTAAAATATAAAATATATAGTCAAGATGAAATTCTAGCACATGACCTACGAAATAATAGTTCCCCGCTGTAAACATTAAGCTACCCGACAAATACATATTTACAGTCTATTTATTAAATAAATAATAGAGTAAAAAGATTTGGATTAAAGGAAGTTTTGTCCTCCAGATCAAGTTTTAAAAGTCTATAAAAGATTTTGGAGAGCTTCACTTCATTTAGAGAAGAAAATTCAACAAATATTGCCCTATAAAGTTTCTGAAAGCTAGAAGAATAGTTTTTCCTCAATTGCGTCCAGTGTTAATTTCTCCTAGGAGACCATATCCGCATAGCCGAAGGAAATGAATGTCAGCTCAACGAGTGTCTTCTCACGCAATAAGTTGGGTATCACCAGCTTCGGATTAGTTGGGATTAGATAGCTTCTATTGAGAATATCCAGCAGTTAGGGATTTTTGATAGAACAAAGAAAGATCATGAAACTTTGTGCAATTTCTCCAACAACTATTCACAGGCTCGAGAGGCACTCATCAATTGTGGGTAGAAGTTTTCCTGTAAAGTCCGCTTTCGCAATAAAGCCTTCTCCATTTCATAGCCAATTAAAGAGTGGTGGATTTTGACCAGGTCTTTGCGATAACATAGAAGTGGACCATCTCTTTAATAATAATGTCTTTAAGTAGAACTGTATCAATATTCCGATTAAACTCGTCCTGCAAAAGTTCACTTGATACAATATCTAGGAGTTGGAACCATGCAGACGTCTTTACTTCAGACATGTTAAGTTTGCAGTGACTGGAGGTGAGAATGTAATTTTGTTTATAGGAAACTCTTGCGGTAAAGGAGTGGCCAAACGATTTGATGAGCGAACAGCCCATGCGATTACGGGACATATAAGTAGTATAATAAAGCCGGTAATAATTAATAATTAAATTTTTTTCTCTTTATCAAACATCCTCCGAAATTGGACGTCCATTTTCATACATTTTTTGCTATGATAAAACGTTGAAATAGTGGTTCTCCAATGCTCGTGATACAACTATAGATAATAGTTTAACAGATTGGTAGACTCTGACTCATAATTTTCCAATATTCGATTTAATTAAAATTTTGCTTGTTATAGATACTATACTCTGTTTTGAATCGCTGATAATACGGTTGCAATTGTGTTCTCAAGATGTTAAAAAAAATTAAAAAAATTAAAGGAAGACAGATTTGTACTCTTATCATATTTCTTATGAGTCTTCTATATGCACAACGTTTGTATGCCCAATGGTTGTAATTATATTGCTTAGGCTTGCTCTGCAGTCAACTTAGAATGTGAAGGGAGATAGGTGTGAGAATAATTCCTGCAAATTATCACAAATAGTTTCTAATTTGGAGTGAGATGTAGCACCCGGCCATTATCACCACCTTTCCTGAATGAAATACATTGACTTAGACAGAATTCCATTCGAACATTTTTAAAGCAAAGAAGATCTCAGGCTCATATTGCATTGAACTATCACGACTTGATTTTTCCCTCATAGATAAAGTTTCCGTATAAAAATGATGACTGCATCGAGATATATATCAGCTCCCATAAAACGGAATTAACCTTATGAAAAAATTAATAAAGTACATTTTTATTGCATTTCACACTGTGCATATATGGTTTTCGCATATAATAGCGGACTCAAATATTGGGTTGCTCAATTGGATGAATCGCACAATTGAATTGATCAGTAGCAGGCAGTTTAAATTGATCGCAACTTTGGGGAAATAGAAAATGCTACACAACTCTCATAAAAAACAACAACTCACAATATACGAGCTATAACGCAGATTGCCTATCACTACTATGATAAAGATAGAAGACTCAATATAAAAATGAAGAAAATACTTAATCCAAACAGAGAAATAATTTGCAAGTTTGTCAAAAAACTGTCTCTCACAATTCGTCGTTGCGGGGCTAGAGTACACTGCAACGCGGAAAGTGTTAAAAAAAGCTCGCCAACTTTTAGTCAATCAAAAATGGTGTAATTTTTCCAGCACTCATCCCTCTTATTATTGCATTGCCCAGTGACCCGAAACTTTGATAACTTGGAAGGAACCATGGATTTCTTGGATTTCTTCGATTAAACTATGGATTCACCTTCAAAGAATTAAATGTTGTAAAACTTGGAAGGACACTTGGAAAGTAATTTGGAAAGTTTTACAACTTTGATTTCTTTGAAGGTGAATCCATAGTTTAATCGAAGAAATCCAAAAATTTGCTTAACTAAACTAACTATTCATCACATTTGAACTTTCAAACATCAATATATATAGTTTAGGAACTAGGCATATTCAATGACCGAAACCGAATTAATAAATCTAATTGTCTATTTAATTAAATCTATTTATTAAATAGTTAAAGATCTTCTTAAGATTTAGTTCGACTATCAAAAGCTCTGGGGCGCCATCTGATATATTATAGCATAACAGAATGAGATAAAATACAAGTGTAGTACTTATTATAATAAAGATGATTTAGAAAGTCAAAGAAAATATATAGATGATTTATATGGCAACTATAAATAACTTATCTCTGCTGACCGCGCCTCGACTTATACCTGCGGAGATTATTGTGCGGACATTATTGATTATTACAAAACGCCCATCACCCCCCCCCCTTCCAATTCAAAATCCGCCACTGACTGTGTATTATTAAGACAATAACGGCATCGTGTCAAGCCAAGCTATCGTAGCAAGCCAATTAGAATTGATTAAATTGCTGAATAGTCCAAATGTGTAGCTTTTTCATTCATTGTCTTGTAATGTTGACTGGGTAATGACTGCTACTGTTTGTGTTACTTATATATGTGCTGTTATTGAAAAATTCATGGATTCCTATATAGAAAAATAGAAATGGAACAATTCAAAGGGGTGTTGCAGAATTGCGAGGAAGAAATATTCATTTTAAAAGGTAGGTAGTTTTATAGAATAATATTATGTCTAAAGAATTGCCTACTGAAATTATATATTTCTGCCGATTTTTACTGTTTTATTCTGGACTATTTTTTTCACTTCGTGTAATTATTTTCCAAATTCAACGGCATATATCAAATTAATGTATAATCTATCATAATGCAAAGTTGGTAAATTATGATATATTATAGCATATAAAATTATTTAACAATTTAAATAAAATAATTTAATAGTTAGCTGTTGAATTCAATTTTTATTTCTATATTATTTGCTATTAAAAAACTACCACCAGAAGTCAAATGTAATATGACGATATTATGATGTATAGTTTTCATTTTACATTTTTTTATTTTTTGTTAGATTTTAGGCAAATTTAGGCAAAATCCTTTAATTAAATGTAGAAACCTGTTCTGTTTATTGTTTTGTTTTATTGTTTTTCACACAATGAACTAAGGCAGTATATTTTTAGCCCAAAAAGCACATCCTCAATCAAGGCCATCGTTCCCTAAAGAGTAAAAAGGAAAAAGTTGCTGTTTTGAAAAGTAAGTAACTTTTTAACATGGTTGGTTCTAATTGCTTAGTTTTTTTCATCACTACAATAATAATTATTATTATAATCACTCTAATCACTATTGTATACCCTGTTTGCATTTTGACTATTAATTATGTAAACTAAACATGAAGATTACTGGCATGTGCAAAGATTTTATGTATAATTAAAAATTAGAAATATT
>JAUZNC010034614.1:0-19465 GCA_034780395.1 Vannuccia rotundouncinata
TGTTATACATTGATTTAAAAGAAATAAGTTCATACACTCAAACTGACATTAGTGCTATATAAATAGATTTTTGAATCGGCCATCTTATGCTTTGTTTATCTGTTTAATTTAACTTTTAACATTTCTTACCAAGTAAGAAACTTTTGCCCATTTGAGTATATATTGTCTTTTTATTAAATGCAGTTAATATTTTTGTATTTTTTGAGTATTCAACCAATTCTATAGTATTAATATTATAAATGCTAAAGTAACTATATAATTCAGACTACATCTGTACTTGACATATTTTGTATTGTTATTGAAGTTTAAGTATCTATACCCACAAAATAAAATATGTACACTTTCCTTTGGGCATTTTTTTTATTCCTTGGCCCTTCCGCTATAATAATCAAATACCATTCTCACCCTTGTGGATTATTTGATAAGTTTTACTGTGCTACAGACATTGTTATGCAATAATGCAGCACTATATAAATGAATAAATATTATTATATGTTAATGCTATGTTTATATTATATTTTGTGTAAAATTAATTTATTAAAGCAATTACTGCATAATTTTATTTAATGCATTCTTAGATTTTAAATCCATAAATTTTGAGCACTACATGCTTTTTATAGGCTAAGTTACTGCATTGTTAATACCATTCATGTTGATTTCTGCTAATCTGTATGTCTATTATTTTCAGAGTCTTAGAAAAACTTTCATAATAATGTTGGTAATTCTGAAATAAAATTTAAATATTATGGACAAAAAATTAAATGACTAATGTGTCAGACTGTTGTGAGAAATGGGGACCATCCCTGGAATTGTCTCTGATGAAATTTCTAGTAACTTGAAAAACAGATGACATTGTGGTAAGGCTATTCTTTGTAAATTAAGTAACATGTAAAGCCAGTTAATTTGTTTTTAACTCACTGCATATTCCCCCAAAACTTTCTAATAAATTCAGGATTTGTCCTGGAATTGCCTTGGAATTTTGTTTTTCAAAAAGATTATGAACCCCAATAACTTGCTATGTAACATATTAAACTTACACAACTCAGATTATTAGCTATTCACTAAAGAATAATTATGGTTTTGCACAAACAAACTGATATCAGTGTGGAATCAAAAGGCATCAATAATGAGAAAAATAAGGAAAAGAATATATAAATACAGTCTACTCCACCTAAACCAGACACCCATAAATCTAAACAAATAGTCCAGTTTATGAAAAATGAAGAAGTCAAGGCCACTGTCTAATATGTATTGGCTTTGTGCCAATTAGAATGTTATTGTATGTGGATTAATGCACATCTGTTTCTATTGATTACTGCTTTAGGAATATAGATGCCGTTTATTTGTGACTTTGATGTGTGGCTGTCTTTCTTTTGTTGTCTCTCACTATTGATTACTGCTTTAGGAATATACTGTTATATCACAGGACTGCAATTGAAAAGGTGTCCGGATTACACATAGCTAAATACTGTATAATACTGTGTAAGGGACTGCAAGAAGCGTCAGGTGTACAGTTTAGGTGCATCCAGTTTATAGGTGTTATTTAACATAGAAAAGATAGGAGGGAAATATTGGTTCTTTATGTGGCATCCTTTTTGAACAATCATCTGGATTAGGCATGTCTGATTTAGGTGGAGTAGACTATAAATATTATTTAAACATTTTACTTTTTTAAAACTATTTAAATTATTTAGTTTTTAAATTTGAGGGTTTATGAGCAGTTTTTTTTAATATGGCTGTAAAATGGTTTGAAAAAAGTCTTTAAAATGTCTTTAAAATTTTTCAAGACAAGTGATTATAAACCAGGAATTATTTATCAGTACTTTGTATTGTTGAATGATACCACTGTTGCTACAAAATACTCCAGAAATGTTGTCTTTTTACTGGTTCAATATGCCAAATATTTCAAGACTAATAACATAATATTTCAAGACTTATAACTGATAGTATAATTAATAACAATTCACTCCTTATACTTACCATATAAAATAATCATGTAAAATCATTTAAACAACTGATTGAAATAAATGATAATTTAGTGCTAAACTCATCACTTTATTAAATGTTTAAAATAAAATCATTAAACTCATATTTATAGAATATTTTTTTCATTTCTACACTAAAATAATACAATAAACTAGCTAATATTTTTCAAGTTGTGCAATTTTTTCAAATTTATTAATGACATTCTTGCTATTAATAAATGTTTGAAATATGATTTGAAATGGATTTTGATATCTTTTGTAAGAGGTTCTTTTTACTATTTTAAAATAATATCTTCTAAAATAATTTTGTCATGATGTTAAATTTTACCTTCACAATTCAGAGAGATATCATTTCTTTTGTTCCTAACATTTCTAAACCTTTTGTGCATCAGCCAAAGAAGAAATCTAAATTTCTAGGATTTGACAAATCCGATCAGCAAACATTTTCTCTTGTGGCTCGATCTCGAAAGGATATCCACGAAGGGGATGCAACGACTGGTCAGAATGTTCTTGTTGCTATGGAAACACTTGGGGAAGGCGATGTCGTTGATCAAAAGGACCTGTCTAATTTTGGAATCTATTATGATGATGAATATGATTACGGACAACATATTAGGACCATTGATGAATTCTATGAAAACACTTTGGTCAAGGTTAGTTGCATTAATTAATTATTAATGAAATTTTAATTAATTAATTATTAACAAACATTATATTTTACCGCTTATAACATAATTTTTCGCTCCCATTTTGTTTGTATGATAATTGCTATCTATATAGTTTTTTTATGACATACAAGTTATTACGTACAATACCACATAATAAGTAGGTTTTGCTGGACTCATATGAATATTTACCTGTACTCAGCCATCTATAAATATACATAAATACAATACATGGATTTGTTATTATCTAATTACTGTCCATATTTTTACCGTTTACGTTAAGGATTTTGAGTTTGCTTCTTTTATACTATGTATGTATAATGCTTAATACATAGGCTCGCTTTTAATGTACAAATCGTCTGTTTCCCAGGGTATACAAAATAAGCGGGTTTCACTGTATGTTCTGGGTCTCCAGTTTGAGAATATTAGAAGACTTCTGAATTTACTATTCCATATTATATGCTTTTAATTTAGGAAGCGGCTCCCACACCCACTCGTAAGATAAGGCTTCCAGCGACCGTGTTTGCCGACGAACCGAATGATAACGACCTTGACAACGATGAGGGTGGGGATTTTGACACCGATGTCCTTGACCCAGATGTGGAGGCAGCGCTGGCTGAGGACGCGGAAATTGACAACGACCTTGAGGATGATTTTATTGCCATGGCTAATGCCGCTCCATCTGATGAAATGGACGCAGACAACGAGGAGAGGCTTCGTAACTTTCGGGAGTCGAAGTCAGCCGTCTGGGCCAAGTTCTTTGATCGTGCTGGGCTGTCGAGTGATGAAGATGAAGAGATGACTGAAACAGAGAGGAAGCCGATGACAGTGCGAACCAGAGGAGGTCGAGAGCTGACTGAACAGGAACTTGTGTTGGAAAAGCAGTTTGAGAAGGTGAGAATTGTTTGTTTGCATTTGTTTTATGTTTGCTGAGATTTGTCTTGATTAGAATTATGGACGTCATCTGTTTTAAGATGTATGAAGAGTTTACCAAAGATGGAGAGGATCTAGAGACTGGATCACGGATGACTGGGACTACAGCTGTCAGTGAATCACTTTCCTACCTGGTGTCGCGTGATCAAGCCATGTTCGCAGCAGAGTATGTCGTTATATCCAGTTAGGATAGCTTCTTTTATTTGCTTATATCAACGTTTTACAATCTCAACTCCAGTAATGTAAAACCCGCTGGTCTAAACGAAGAAGACCCTGAAGAAGGTGCTCTCAAGTCGAAAACACTTGCTCTCATCGCTGAGGACGAGTCAGAGCCTAGCGACTCTGAACAAGATCCCGACTGGGCTAAGAGTGATCGACGACAGAGGATCGATTGTGACGTCACATCAGTACGATGTAAGTGGGCACGTTGTTTTTACATCTTTTAATTTGTTTAGTCAAGTTTGCAGTAAAAGTTGTCAAGAGCAGTGGTCCAACTATAGAACCTTGAGGGACCCCATGCTTCATTGTTTGATTTTAGCTGACATCAGAGCCAATAACCGTTTTTTATTTCCTCATTGAGTGGTAACTGACATGAAAGAGGTCGTAGGATAGCATATTTTGCCGAATTACAACAAGATTGTGAAGCTTTTCCGTGTTGAACGTCTTGGACAAGTCTAAAGCAAAAAGTGCGACATACTTCCCGCTATGCAGTCTTGCATAGAAAAGAGACGAATAACTCGAGTACCGTGTCGGAAGCCATGATTCTTCGCCAATATTACTATTTTCTGTCATATTTCTCAATTAATTTTTTAAATGTATACCCTAATCGCATTATTTTTTTTTACTTTTTGGTTAGTGATTTTTAATTATATTTTTGTGCAGCCTCTGTTATCCCGGAGAATATCCCTCGAGTGATGGAAATTCCAGGAAGCTCTAAACCCTCCCGTAGCCGGATAACTTCTTCTGTACTTGAACCAATGGATGAACACGAAGATGATGTGGAGAGTACAGTCCAGGTGTTACCTGCTCGTGAGTCTGGAGAATCTACTGAGAACAAACGGGCCCGTAAAAAGGCGGTCAAGGATGCTCAACGACTACGTCGTGTAGAGAAAAAAATCAATAGAACTGCTTTTCAAAATGTTTTCGGACAACCAGTTGTTGTTAAATCAATGAAATTAAGTTAAATCGTTTTTATGTAACTACTTGTCAGTAGCAAAATGGAGAGGTGTACATATTTCTATATATTTAGTGATTTGTTCTTGTAAATATTGAAATTACTTTTGTTTAAATTGTCATACTATTAAAAATCGAAATTCGTTTCAGATTGAAATCGACTTATGTTTTCACAAATCAATAAAAATAGGATAATACCTGATAAATGGAGTAAAATCAGTGTCCCGAAATAGGTGCGGAAGTATAACTATGTTTGACCTGCAAACGCGAAATTTAACAAGGCGCGAATTTCATATATGTCTGCACGAATTTTCTAGCTAAATGTGCGATTTTTAAAAAGAGCTACCTGAAATATATTCATAGTGAGACCTTTGATCGCTGCAACTATGGCGTTCGCTTTATATAAGGGGCTGTCCATAAAATACGTGACGCTATTTTTGACATTTTCAAAACCCCTCTCGTAACGCTTTGTGACAATTTTGCATACCCCCTAAATAAATACGTGACGTTGGTCAACCCCCTCTTAACATAAATACATATAAATCGATATTTTGATAAAACTTGAATTATGACAATTTTAATGTTATGGTTCGCCATCAGCTCAAATGAAGTAAAGAAGACAATAGCTGAAAAGTAAAATTTATAATATTCCAAATTTTCGATTAATTTTTTAATCAATTTTAATTATTTATGAGAAAATGATAACCAATTAGAAATAGATAAATTCTATGATGCTATCCCAGTGACTTCATGCACGGCTGCCTGCCGGGGCAGACTTGATTTGAAGCATACACGCTATAGTTCACTGTCGCTATTTTTTTCAGCGTCCCGTGACGCTGCACTAACTACCCCCATGACGGTCTGTGACATTTTCAGAACCCCCCTCTCAGGCGTCACGTATTTTATGGACAGCCCCAAATGCGTAAAAACCAATGAAATCTACAAGGATAATAAACAGGAACACATTCGAATATTTATGTTCGCCTATCATATATCTAATGGAGGCAATGTGCAAGAAATTCGAATTAGGCGAGTCGGGTGGGCATTCCTCCTTGTATTTCATAATTGATGTATGAGCAGCTATTGATAATGAGGGCCCCTATTAATATGCATAATATGTATGGTTCACTATATAACAGTAAGTCGAAGCAATATATTACGAGAAGGGTTAAGCTTTACCGATTATTATATATATATATCGCCATTTGTTGATGTTTAAGGGACCAACATATACTACTATAAAATGGACCCCTACAGTAAATCAAAATAATATAAGGGCCCCTTAATTATATAATAATAATTATTATTACATATACGTAATATATATAACTATGAGGGCGTTTTGGGGATTTGCAAGGAAATTTATTTTATTACAAATATGTTTTGAAAACTAGAAAATTATATTGATAAATTCAAAACCCACTAACAATCAAAGTACCATAAAGCATTATTCGAATGTGTTGTATTGCAATCTATTTGCATCAAAGATATTGGAGAAAGCCTGAACAAAGCTTGCACGAAGAAAGAAGAAAAGTGAAAAATTGACATAAATATTCTTTTGAAAATTCTTCAAAATTTAGTTATAGCACGTTTAGTCTTGACTTCTATAATATACTTTTCATCTTCCACACGAAGGTCTTTTTCATGAATTACTCAGTTTACGAGCTGATGATGACAATAAGAAAAATTCTGGAGAAGAAGACAATAAAATATGCAATCAGAGATATACAGAACAAACATCTTTTCAGTTAATGAAAAATTCACTTCTGCGTTGGATAGATTTGGCGTCCCGTTTAACATCCATCAAGATTTCATTATGCATTATATAGATAATAATAAAGCGAACACCATAACATTATATAGTGCCTGTATTTAGAATAATAATTTGATTGTATTATAATGATGAAAACATAACTAAAACTTTATACAGTATAGCCCGTTATAAGGTAGGTTATACACTCAAGGGATCGAAATATATGTACGTTATATCCAGGGATATCCTTACATTCCGAGTATTTTGAACAAAACATTGTTGCTCCATTGCATTTTTAACGAAATTCTAAAACAACAAGCAAAGAAAATGCGACGGCATTGTATTTTTTAAAGTTATTGTATAATAGGTGCATACTATCGTTTGCAAAATGTTAACGTCCTTTTCCTTTCCTGGAAGCTGTTAGCTCTTAAACACAAATCCTTTTAAAATATAATTGAGCCTACATTTTTATTTCATTTATTTAAAGGTTTGAGCAAAACCATTTTTAATTTAAATAATATAAGCTATAGTTATTAACAGGATTAAATATTACAAATTAAATTAATTAAATGTAAATGACATCGTATATTGGTTTTATTAACACAGTAGGCACACATAATATTTATCATATACAAAAATAATAAAATACATGTAAAATGAAATATGTTACACTAAATTAGCTATCTATATACATCCCATACACAAATAGTTCTGTCTGCAGCACCAGTAATTAAATAGTTATCCACGGTAAACAGAGCGCATTGGACAGTCAAACGTGCCTCCTTATCCTGACTAGGCATCGATGCCACACCCGACCAATCCAACACTGCCAGCAACTTGGGCCGCTTAGCTGCTGCAGAGAACAATCTCACTCTTCCATCCCAGCCCCCACTGGCCAATAGTCGGCCGTCTAATCGCCACGTCAGACATGCCAGTCCCTGATTGGTCAGCGGTAAACGGTTGAGAATGGATAGTTTCTTATCTTCGTTCAACGTGAAAAGGATGAGAAAATCACTCTCAGCAGATCCGACAGCTCCCCGATCAATGCAAGGATTGTAAGCCATGCACATGATCGCGTTGTCACAGAGTTGTTCTAGTGATAGTTGTCTCCCATGGTTACCGGGTTTGAGATCGAAGCAAATCACATGTCCACTCTCATAGGCAGCCAATAGTGTGCCGGTGAAGCCATAAAGAGTCATGCACAAACCTGGCCACACAAAGTGAAGGAATTGTTACTATATATGGGATATAGTTATTAAGAATTTTAGTAATGCCATAGGTAATAATTAATAAAACATTGAAAATAAACATTATTACTGCTCATAAATGTTTGAAAAAGTTTTTTAATTGTAGTCCGATATAAGTTAATACTAGAAATATATCACACTATAAGTCAATATACAATTAGAATTAATGGAAAACGCCCCTTTTAAAAAACAAGCATAACAAAATAATCATAAGAAACAACTAAATATTTGTTTTAAAACGTTAACTCATAAGGGGCTAAATTTTAATTTGCTTTCATTTACTTGAAAATTAAAACATATAAAAAGATAACCTCAGCAATTACTAATCCAAAAATGATACACATAAGTTTCCCCAGAGCAGTGATAAGTTTTTAAAGCACCAAGCTCTATAATACCGGTAAACAGTATTAAACTAATTTAAAATGCAGAAGATAAACTTTCTAATAGCAAAACAGATTGTGACAAACGGCATGTTACCATTGTGCTATGTTTTAAATTTATTATATCAAACGAATATTATTCTACCTTTTCCTTTTCATACTCACCAAGTTTAAATTTCGCAACAGGAAGAAGGAGAAATTGGACTGTGTTCGTTGGAAAATGAACTACTTCAATTGGTTCGTCTGTCTCGGCCGATACATGAGCGAATCGGGTGTTAGGAGAAGTTGTGTTGGTCAGGTCTTCTTCACACCAAAGACTGAGGCGACAGAAGGAGAGGGAGTTGGTCATGATGGGGGACATACCTTGGAGAGAATTACAACAGTCATTTAATAATGTTTGTTGCAGAGTACCCGTTGGGTTTAACAATATTATTTTAAGACATAAATAGAAATTTACGACACAACAACAGTTTGTGTACTTGAAAAACTTGAAATTTTCGCACTAACTTCAAAAGTCAATTGAAAAACATATAAATATCCCACCTTCAGAAAAAGAGAAACTTTCATCATCTATCTTCCAAAATCGAATGAATCCATCCCTTCCCTGGGATACACATAAACCAGAATGCTCCAGGTAATGAATAGCAAGGACGTACTTCTCGTGAGCTTGGTGTTGCTTTATGGGACGGTGTGTCTTCAAGCTCCATAGTGCAAGGATACCATTCTCACTGCCAGAGATAAGTTTCCACTTTGAATCAACACAGAGAGCTGTAATACTAGAGGTTGATCCCAGAAGAAGATGTTTAGGATCCATCAACTCAGTGTGATTAAAATCCGTCCAGTTAGTCGAATCTACAATGAAAATATTGATTACTAAAACAGTGCTGGAAATAACACTAGAGTCCATTTTGAGGATCCATATGTTATTCTCAATTATTTTAAAATTTCTAATATGAAGTTAATATTATAGGCAAACATGTCAAACATATTGACATATAAAAATAAAGTAAATGTCAAGAATCTTTGTCAAAATAAAAATTATGAATATCATGTCAGTGCTCAAAACACCAACCAAAAATATTCTACTTGATAATAAAAATATAATTATGTTTAAAGTTTTTGTGACAAATGATAATGTTTAGAATACATTTTCCTTCCTAATTGACATAGACCAATAAAAAAATTTCAAGTGGATCAATAGCGACTATTCTATCAAGAAAACTCAAATTAAAATCCCATTCTGTTTCTTACATGATTTATAAAACAAAAATAAAAGCCATGATATTATACCCATTGTTGATTGGTAAAAACTATTTTCTATATAGACTGTATGTTTGTTTATAATTAAATATGATGTATGGACAAGATTAAAATAATTTCCTTATTTCATATATGGGGTTAGACATATTATTTAATTCTAAACTTTATCAATTAAACTTAATACATATATCATGATGCAAACCTTTAGCTGTCTCATTGATTATAAAATAACACTCCCACATGATGGTGGCAATACCCAATACGAATATGTGAACTGTGATTTGAATAGGTGATGCAAATTCAACAATATTCAGAGAATAAATATGCTGAGAATCTACAAGTCAGAGAGTGTATGAGTCCCATATCTTTAATTTAAATATCTCCATTATCTGATGTTGATATGTAATATCATATGTTATAACAAGGTTCCCATGCTTTTTCCAAGATCAAATTCCCTGACTTTTTAGTACAATTAAATTCAGAAAAAATAGATAGTTTTAATAGTAGATTCTTTCAGTTTTATGTGCAGCATTTAGAAAAAGTAAAACATGAAATGTAAAATGTTGCATCCTATATGAATCTCACAGTTACCCCTCTTTTAATTTGATGCACTTATCTAAAGATTTTAATTCTTATATAATTGTTTCTTTTTTAATACAAAATGCATTGGAAATAGTTATCTAAATTGACCATTTCTTTCAGTCTTATATACAAGAGTATCAGCAGACATTGACAACACACCAATATCCTGTCATTTTGCTTCATTCCCAAATTTTCTGAATGATCAAATTCCATGACCTTTCCCTGTTATAAGTATATCCAAGATCAGGCACATAGGTTGGGGGTGGAGGTTCAAACGTATGAACACCCACTTCTTCCAAAAGTCACTTTTTCTGATTGTTTATTTTTTTAATAGGGTTAATGGTAGAGCTGTCTGTGAAATGAAGTAAGTAGTTATAGCTATTGTGGATTATGTTAGTAGGTTGTTGACATAAAAGAGCAAGCTTGGGATATAGCAAAGAATCTATATTTAAATATAAGTCTATAATATATATATATTAATAATCATTACGAAATTCATTGGAGTATCAATATATCATTGGAGTGCCAATATAAATCAACACAATTTAATCAATAAATTCAGTTGATAAAAGTGTGCCTTTGTCAGCAACTTTCCTGTGTACAGCCTTGCTTGTATGAGTTGCAAAATAATTGTGTCTGAATTATGTAAAAGTATTAGCATTGCAGCTAAATCTTATTCTTTAATCCTTATTTCAAGATTTTAACTGCAACTAAATACCACAAATTACTGATTTTCAATGACAGGTGCTGAGATTTTGCCAACTCCTTCAACAGAATTAGTAAAATGCAAATGGATTGTGTATATCATTATTTGAAATGTGAAGGCTCACCAGTTACTGGTTAGCATAAGTCAGGGACTGGAAAGATTCATAACATAACAACAACACCAGTGAAACAAAAAATTCTCACCTTAGCTGTTACTCCATCTGATAAGAGTTGGCAACATTCCACTAAGAGTCAAAATACATCCCAGTTGAGTATCAAAAAGGCACTATCTTCAATGTTTTGCACAATGTTTCAGTGCCATAAGCTCACAACATCTTATCATAAAGACTGGGATGTTAAGCTACAGCAATGGCTGATCATTTTTATGATTTATGGAAGAATTTATGGTTCTCTGATAACTTGCTCTCAAGTTGAATTGACAAAATTGTAGAATATACAGGGAAGTCCAACTCAAAGCTGATATTCCCCCTGAAGATAAGCAAGAGCCATTCATTATGTTTTATGCAGCAGTATCATGGCATGGATTCCACAATAGTGTAAATGTACTAACATGCAGGGTGGTCAATTTGAGAATGCTTTATAACATGTATTTTCTATGTTTTTCTATGTATTTTCTAAACTGTCAGATTAAGAAAGAAGCACTTATGTTGTCACTAGGTTCCTCATAGTTCAACTGAAGCAAACAAATTGAATTGGTTGTATCAGAATAATGAACATTTTTCCTAAAATCACAATCAAGGCTGGAGTGGGTCTGGAGATCACCTTTCATGAATAGTGAAATGAACACCAATGACTATATGGAAACATTTATGTCTTATATTTTGGGATGTCAAGGGCTTTTTGCTCTTTCATGCTTTACCAAGAGGTGTCATAATGACATCAGAGGTTTAATGTCAGGCAGTTGATCTACTAAATATTTAAATTCAAAGAAAATTCAGAAGAAACACACCATTCAATGACAACCATTTCCTTCATGTCTAAAACTGCACCCATGTAGCTGCACAAACCAGAGAAAAGTTGTCTGAATTAGAATTTACTTTTATGAACCACCCTCCCTTATTCACCTGATATGGCACCCTTTGACTTTTATTTTTTCAGTTCAATGAAAGCAAGCAGGTTAACACACCTGAAAATTTTGACAACCAGCAAGAAGTAAATCAAGCATTCCTAAAGTGGTTTGATTCAAAACCAGCACAATTTTTCAAAAAGGACATTTTTGCATTATTTATTAGATTGATCTGCTTGTTGGATTAAAGTGCAGGGTGATTATTTTTAATTGAATGTTATAAACAGTATTAGAATTATTTTTGCTAGTTCTATTTTTTGTTGTTGTTATATCAATTACAGTTTTTATTAGCCAAACTTATGCAGGCACCCTATATATCAAAAATAAATATAAAATGGCAATTTATGCAACTATGTATTAGAAAATCTGAATAATATAGGAATTATCATAGATTTAGCAGGCATTTATTTTATGCACCCACAAATTATGCCTAGCTAAATCTATGATGATTCCTATTGTTATTTATCTAACTCTATCTAGAATGACATTTTTTTTAATTAGTTTGTAAATTCAAATCGATGTTTTAAATTTATATTGGCAGTTTCTGATTCGATTCAGTTGATTGAAAAGTTTGAAGCGGTTGATATGCTTTTAATCATGTCAAATATGATCAACATGTCTAATATACTGAAAGAAATGGTATCTGGTTTAGGTGACAAAGAATTGAGTTGGGTATGAAAAGAAAGCATGAATAGAGTGGTAGTAGAACTGGATACAATTTTTTTTAATGACATAGCTTTTTCAACTGAACTTGAAGACTGTGTGTTGCCTGAAGACGTGGAGGAAGAAATGAAAAAATTTGAAACCAGTGCCATCCCAGAGTCTACAAAGTTTTCCACTGAGAGAAATGCCGTCAAATTAAAAAGTTTTCTTTGCAAAAAAAATCTAAGCGATGATATTGAGAATATGCCCATTTCATTCTTGGCAAAGTGCATCCAATACTATTACTAGAGCTTAAAAAAGAATGATGGGATGTGTTATGCGCCAAGCACACTTGTTGGTATCAGAGCAGACCTCCATTGGTTTATTATGTCACCTCAGGTTAATCACCCAGTGAACATCATGAAAGATAAGGAATTTGACAGAGCGAATGGGGTGCTTAAGGCCATGGTTGGTATGTGGTTGAAGAGTGGAAATAAGGCAAAACAATTCAGCAGAATTCAACCAAGCAACCAAAAAAAAAATCCCCCAATATTTTGATCACTCTACACCCTCTACCATCCAACAAGAAGTATGGTTTGAATTTGTGTATCATTTTGGTCTACACGGTCGTGAGTTACTCCTATCTTTTACAAGAGACATACTAGAATTCAACACGGATTCAGATGGTTGTAAATATGTTAAAATTTGGTGTGACCTGCTCAGCAAAAATGTTAAATCCTCTCTTTCTCAAAAAGAGTATGAAAATTTGCAAACAGCAAGAGTGTATGAATGACAAGATACTTCAACCAATTGCTTTGTGCATCTCTTAGAATTCTATTTTGCAAAGATCCCTAGCGATAATAAAATGTTTTTTCCATTACCACTCAAACATTACAAAAATTCTCCATACTGGTTTTGTGGCCTTGAAAATTTGGGAAAGAAATCCATAGGCAGTATCATGAAAGACATCAGTGTGAATGCAAAACTATCGCAAATATATACAAACCATTGTGTTTGTGTTACAACTATTTCAAATTTGAGTAGAAAAGGTTACAGTGCAAAAGAAATAGCAAGCATATCTGGTCATAAAAATGCCAGCAGTGTTCAAAGGTATGTCAGAAAAAATTACATGATTGTGAAAAGAGAAAGATGTCCTATGACTTAGATGATTCCCTTGATTGCACAACTAACAGCAACAGTTCAAATCAAAATGTGAATATAATGGTTGACAACAAGAAATTGAAATTGGTGAATCAGGAAATCTGTACAACTGTCCCATCAAATGGCAGTGGAGTAACAATAAACTTTGCTGGTACCTTTGAAAAGTGTAATTTTCATTTATATAATAAATAGAATGTATCGGTTATTGCTATTACAATTTATTTCCGGGCATTTTTCATGACAAAAATGCCCGGAAAATGTTAATGGTTTAATAATAAAATGGTTTGATCAATAATTTGGATTTTTATTCAATGTACTTTAAAATGTCATAGATAGAGTTAGATAAGATACAATAGTATGTTTTGCAATTCAAAATAATGTATTTATTTTTGGAAATATTCTATGTTAAATTAATCCTAAAGAAAATTACACATCAACACATAATTAAATTGTCATATTTTAGTCTCAATTGACCACATTCATTTGGAATTACTTTGCACTATGTTGAATTTAATGTTCCAAATTAAAAATAGCATCACATTTTTTTACTGCCTATATATGTATAATAGTAGTGAATATGCTAGCAATGTTTAGAATTTTACCCTATATTTACCATGTATCAAATATATTTTGAAATATTTATAACATAGTTGACAAAAGTTTGTTCAAAATTTAAAAATAACCTCATGCATCATTTTCAATTAAATATTGTATAACTTATTTTTAAAGGTTAATTGTGTTAAAATGATTTGGTATTTTACTCAAAAGTTTCCTTATTTCATCTATTTTAAGGGTTTTATCCTGGTTTATACTGTTATTTTATTACCTAAATTGTTAAGGCTGCATAGATATTTTTTTCTAATTATAGATAATAATAGAAAAAAAACATAGCATAATTACATAATAGCACATTATAATTATTTTAATACATTTAGGAGTTTTCACTAGCAGTAGTTTAATGAATTAAGTAAATTATCCCTTTCCAAGTGGAGTAATTATAAGTAAGAATGTACATCAGGAATATTCATTTATTTGTAATTATTTTCAATTCTATTAGTGACTGAGGAATAGCTATTTAAAAAATTATGGTAAGCACTACTGTAATATTGTAATGGAGTCTGAGGAAAAGAAGAAAATAAACTTTTAATTTTATCAAGTAAAAGCTTAACAATTTTTATATAATATTTTATGTTTATGAATGAATCATTTTATATATCTTTGTGATGGTGAGCTCATGAACTATAAGTAACCTTTTTGGGAGAATAAGTTTTACGTAATATTTAGATGACTAGGCAATTTCAACAAAGACAGATGGTTGCAGTTAAAGATAAAAAAATAAGAGCTTCTGTTGTGGTAAATATGATTTATAGCTCGCTGTAATAGAAAGAAAAATTGGAGTGTGCTTGTTTTGAGAAGAGATATAGATGGAGTTGAAATAGGGGTGCATATGTGATTAAAGAAATATGACTCTTCTAAATTAGTATGCATAATGGATGAGGGGATATAGTTTGTAATAAAGAACCTTTGTTAAATTTAGAGATGTGTTTGTACTGAGGAAGTATGACTATATTTGGTTATATAATCTGCTAGGAATAATTTCATAACTTTCTATGTTGGAAATTGGGTAGACAAATGGCATCATAGAAGATTAAAAATTAGCGAATAATTATCATGCATTTTAGTCTAAAATTTGGGAAAAATTGGAGTAAAAATCCAAAGCAGAGAGTAATTTAGACATTCCCAAAACCCAGCTAAACCACTCCACACCAGCTCGCTTATCAGACCCCTCTGACACTATCGACCCTGTTCTTAAAATATTTTAGAAGTAATTTTTTAAGAAAATTACAGCACCCACCATTATTATAGAAGGTAAGAGGGATGAGACATGTTTGGTTTAACAGAGTTAACAGTTCAATAGAAGGTATCTTTTTATGATAAATATTTGTGCAAGAACTGAGTTTTAGCAGGCATTAAAAGATTAAGGTTTAGATAGAGATAATCAATATTTACGTTTAGAATTAGAAAGATTTTGTTTCCTGAAAAAAAATCATTTTTTTCTTAGTTTAAATAATAATTTCAACCTTAACTTTTAAACTACTGTAAGAATGTAATATAAACTAAAGTTGTTTCCTGCCTTAAATTTATAAGTACTTTAATGTAAACAAACCTCCAATTTTAGTGTGACATGACATGTTTTCCGCATACAAGCATGCTACCAATATCTTTTAGATAGCTATAACTAAATTTCCTTTTCAACATATTCACCACATATCCTATATGGGCAAGCTGAAGTGAAATTGCTGTCCCCCTTATCTATGTGCATATTGTGTTATTAGTATATGATTGAACCCATAACTTTATATTATAAAATGTACAATGTGTGTACAATATTTTCCTTATAGTAATATATCAATCTGAATACCTAGTTAATAATATTATGTGATCTTCTTGTAAGCATGATAATATAAGAATACAGTCTCCTCTTTAACATTATATGAGGAGCTATTCTTGCATAGCCAAATCATCCCACATCCCATCATCCCATCCATTCTTGCATGGCTAAATCAGCCCAGTAAATCAGAAGCCTCGATTATCCCTAAATTGAGACCAACAAAACGACTAAACCTGTACTACATCAAATATATTACCTTCATTTATTATTCAGTCTTTTTTGCTCTATTTAAGATAGTGTTGAAATAGGGTTAGTCGAACAAACCTGTAATAAAGTACTTATCTTATGTAACATCGGGATACTTGCTACACTTACACTACTTCTGATTTAAAATTACCAACATTTATAAAAGAGAATTATATTTTATCATTAAACAATTTAAACAATAAATTTGATTGGTTAATATTTTGTTTGTAAAGTATTAAATTATTTTTTGATTATTTCGTCCTTAGTTATTTGTAGTGAAAAAAAAAATAGAAAAGTTTTTAGTAATATATTCATATACAATTTTACAATTTTAATGAAGGCGTGGGGGAGGGGTTGAGATTGTTTGGCTCAACAAATATTCACGTATATTTTTATTATAACTTATTGTATATTTCATTTCACAATCTTCAAAATCTGATTTATTCAAAAGATAACCTTAATAAATCCCGGTAATTTTTTTATTTATAATAATATTGGAATAAAATAAATGCTTCTGTTAAATGTGATTTCCTACTTAAAGAGCTAGACGTCATATTCTACCGGGTGAGGAACCTAAATATGCCTATCTCACACATGCTTAGAAACGTAATACCTGGAGAAAAGCTTCAAACAGAAAAACAACATGGAGGGAGATTCTCAAATTGTTTCGACGATTTGTATTACTCGATGACGAAAAATATCTACCAATGAAACAGTGTTTACAACCAACAGTATGAATTCAGAATACGAATTATCGAAACAATTAGTTGCTTCTGAATCCTCGCATATAGTTTTCTTTTAATTAAAAACTTAAAATTAATACAAATTAATTAATTTGATTTATACAAAAAACAATTGAAACAAAACGCACTTGCCCAAATCGATAAAATCATTTGTTGCTATACCTCTATAGATGCAATTCAGATATCGGTCAACTAGCATAAGTATTTAAAAAGTATAAAAGGTTGAGATAAAAGGGGTTTACTGCAAACTCCAATGTCTCACTATACAATATGTGAGACTATCAGACAGTCAATGTTTGGATTTCAGATCAAATCTGTGAAAAGGTGAGCAAATAACGGAAGACAATTATCCAGACAGTGAAAAAGATGATGAGACTACTGACGAAAGTGATGAAGTGATGTTCTACTTTATGTGTTGATATATTTTTGCAATAAAGTCAATAAAATTTTTATTTTTATTTGTAATTATTTATTACTTTTAAAGTAGTAGTTGCAGTATGCGGGCAGTATTGTCAAAATTAAGGTAATCTTCTGAAAATCAGGGAAATTTTCTGAAATTCAGGTCAATATTCTTAAAATCATGGAAATCCTCTCAAAAGCAGGGCAATCTTCATAAAATCAGGACAATCTTTTCAATATCATGGCAATCGTTTCGAGGCAGGGGCCGACTACTTAAATGAAACTGTTTCGGAAGATTTTATTAATTCAACCATAGTATGAATCAGTATGAAATTTTAGAGATTTTTAAGAAGTTTTGCAATGTCAAAATTTGTTAAAATTTGATAAAATATGTTAAAATGTACTAAATGTTTCAAAATATAGTTAAAATCTTTTATGGATTTTAAAGAATTTTTTGGATTTTAAGAAATATTATAATTAATTTCTAAAATTTGCTAAAATACGTTAAAATATGATAAATGTTTATAAAAATAATAATTATAGATATTTTCGAAAATTATGGATTTTTAAGGATGTTTAATTATTTTTATTGATTTTTTATTGATTTTTATGGATGTTTAAGGTTATTTATTAATTATTAACAATGATAAAACAGTGAGGAACTATAAACACATAGTATAACCATTAGTTCCGAAAATACAACTGAACCGCAGAAGAAGAGGACAATCAATTGTTCCATATGCATCAGAGAACAGTAAACTTTTTCATTTATTGCGCTTTACTTATTATCAATCTTTTATAAATCATTGGTTTACCAATTAATAACCTATATGATAAACTATTATTTTGTATATATCTCACGTATATATGTTTAAAAGTAATGTCCCGTTTTTGGAAACTTACAAATATAAAGTCCTATTATTATTATTAGAATTGTTAAAATTAACTCAAATACTTTAAAATGTAATAAATGTTTAGTAAAATTCATAAAATCTAATAAATCTAGGTTAAATATACTTTGCAAATATAAATCACCCGCAAAAACATTTTAATCTCTGAAATAAAGTCAAGAGATAGGAATTTAACCCATATTTGTTGGATACATCTATCGGTAAGGGTCCAAAAGGTGCGAAGGTGCAAATCCCTTTTGCATTTGTTTAATACCATTTTATATCATTATAAGCCTTTATCTTAAAGTCTTAATAGAAATTCTTACATTTGTAGTCTTATGTTCTACTTTTACATAGTTGCATATTATTTGTGAAAAAATAGTTTACTAGCTGTTTATATTATAAAAAATCAAGCAACGTAAGTGTTGCAGTAAGTAGAAGAAAAAAAAGTGTTGAGTAGGAATCGTATATTATCCAGTGTTATGTAAGTACAGAAAGATACGTTAATATATGAACCAAAGACTGTCAAGAGGATCAACCAATCAGAGCTAAATGGTTTGTCTGACAGTCTATGGTTTGTATAAATACAGGATAAATCTCACGCGCAAATGTATGTTTGCTGTTACAGTAAGTTTCATTTTTATGAAAATCTTTTTATGATTGTTGAAAAATAGCGTCTACACAGCAATCGAATATAATATTATCAAAAAATATTTATTAAAACATTAAATATATTTATTTTCTACTATTTAATAATTTTATTAAATATTTTAAATATTTTAAAACTTTGTCTAAACATTTATTATTTATCTTTGTACCTTTTACACGTATCCATATTTGTTATACAAATATTTACCATATATAACAGAGTAAAATATTTCGATTACATGAATTAATGTCGTCCAGCTGAAATTTAAAAGTCTTGCAAGAATAAAAAGTATTACAGGGTGGCGCACAAAGATATACCCTTTAACAAAATTTTAATCTATGAATTTTACATTTTAAACTGATGTGACGAATCATTAAATCTATGATTTAAATTTAAAATCGCTGTAACTAGATTAAAACTATCTATATCAACTACCATGGATTTATGATTTAAATTTGAAATTGCTGTATGACTTGATTCATTTCAATTCATTGTTGTGTGTGTAAATTATGGCTGATACCGAAGGAAAAAGATTTATAGATCGAATAAGAGCAATTACTTTTAAAGAAGCTA
>JAUZNC010034625.1:0-18184 GCA_034780395.1 Vannuccia rotundouncinata
AAGCCAGATAGGTCACGTGAATCTCTCGACCAATCAGAAGACGAATTGGTTGAGACGTACTCATCACCTACTACTATTTATGTTTAGTGTTTGTTTTTTTTCGACTTTTTTGTATTTATTTTAATAATATACTTTTTAAACTAACAGGAATTAGAAAAATATACAGATAGAATACTGAAAATTATTTAAATTCACTAAGACAGACTGTCGAAGCGTTTCTAGTTAAGTTATCTGTTATACCTAAATCAAATGTATTGTATATGTAAGTGGATAATATTTACACAGATATATTATACATTTTGTATTTTACCTGTTTATTTTTATTACGTACCTCTGTGACACTCTTCGACATATTAGAGGTAACAACCTAATTGATTAAAAATGATTATATTTGCTTACACATTTGCTATTAGTTTTTACAATTGTTGCTATTAGTATTTAAATCTTAGAAAACTTTATAAAAGCTTATACAATTATGCCATATGAAGCGATTTTCTGAATTTTCATTATCACAACTAGACTACATAGTCCCCTATCTCAACCAAACTACATGGCCCCAGACTATTAAAGGCTCCATATATATGTTTATTATAATATTTATACAAAAAAATATAAAACAGTCCTCAAGGCTTCGCGCGAATTGCACATCGGTCGCTCGTAATGGATTCGGAGGCCCCTGTAACTATTTCCTACATTTTTAATTTTGCCAATCACATACCTGGATTATTATTTTTTTAAGTTTTATGACTTAGTCATTGTTGCAATTGTCAAAATTTGATATCAAAATAGGTTTGTTGCCGTAAAATGGTCACATTATTGAACAGTTTTGATGTTATTAAAAACAACTGCCTTTAAAAGAATTGTAAATAAAAAATATACATTATAACATCCTTATTATATTTTAATTCTTCTGCAATTATTCTTTATATGACAAGTAAACAGGTTGATGCTATCTTCAAATTGATTGCCTCGTTGACGATATAGAAAAAAGTAGTGGTAATTATTTTGTATAGTCTGATGAACTTCATTCCACATAGGGGAAACTTTGTTTTCATTAAAAGTAGCTGTTTAACCTTGCTTCGCTGTAATACTAAATAAAATTTGAGGTTCTATTATACAAAAAAATGTTAGCTTTCATCGAGACAATGAGCTTTTCTTGCATTAACTATTAAGTGATGGTAATTAGAGAGGTTACAATTTCAATGAATAAAAAGCCCAATTCTGTTCTAATTTGTATTTGAACCAACTATGTACATATAGGTATGTTTGCACGCGAGCATTGATCGTAGCTTTCAAGATTCCAAGTTGATTTGAGGATGTAAAACAAGACAGCATTACTCTGAAAAGAAAATGGGTACATTCCATTTCAATAACTTACTTGAAGAGTATAAATTCGTGTATGTGAGTGTATTTTGTGTCATCAGAACTATTTTGTTTATAGTTTCGATAATTATTTACATAAGTAGGGAAAGATATGCCTCTCTTTTGCATTCTAATGAGATAAATATTTTTTTATGATCCATAGGATGCCTATTTTCAGCGAGTTGTGTAGAGAAGTTTTTTTTTCTACTATGGTTCGATGGGGACCAACAATTGCCTATTAATTAGACGTGAAAGGTTTTAATTTATTCTGACTGCTAAGTTTCCAAGTATCTATTCCATGTTATCCATCCGGTAACTAAAGGAAATTGTGATCAACTACTATTTATATTTTTAATTAAAGGTTTCGCAATATATATAATCAAAAATTGATCGCATTTATACATAATTTATGACAATTGTTTATCTTCAATTTATGTAAATTACATTTTTCGATAATATATTGCAATCCACCCCTTGATCACAATACAGCCCTGAAAGTCGCCCAGATGAACATCTACACACATCGTCTACACGAACGTCAGCGTCGCAAGTCCCTGGCACTGGAGCACAATCTGATCCCTCTGATCATGGCCGACATCCTCTGTAAGAAGAAACCTGGCTACACCAACAACCCCACCACAACCTCGTCCTCTACAGCTTCTACCTTACTTGCCGCTAACAACAACACGATTTTCTCGACTCGTCGCAGTCATGACTACGGGCAACAGGTGTCGGTTAATGGAGGCAGCAGCTTTGTCTCGCCACCGGTCACACCTAGGCCGGAGTTGGCGGTTATGGGGAGTCCTTCTGCTTCAAGATTTTCCAGAGAAAAGACCTTTGACGCTTTGTGAGTATCTGCACAAACAATTTTATGTTCTAGTATGTCTTCTTATAAAAGTAGATTGTATTTAAATTATGGTTAAATTCAATATTTGCAATAATATGACCGTCTGAATTTCGAACTTTATCCACCGGCTTGTAAATCAACAGAGGACCCAAATCTATTAAAAATATAGAGAAAAAAGCTAGTTATCCCACCCGCCCAAATGTCTATTCAATGAAGAACTGTGTCATATTTGCCGGTCGTCTGAAATAGATTAATTATCGGGTGTTTCTTGTCAACATCAATTATTGATTTTCTTTATAACTTTTCCTCCGTTCGCAAACTTCCGCATAGTTTGTTTCTAGTTTACTGTCCAAAAGTGACTCGAAGTCGACCAATTTTATTACAATTATTACTCTAGCAATTATAGTGTCTTATTTTTATTACTCCTGCCATCGCTCACGCTAACTGGAGTAGCGGATAATTTGATTTCAATTAATTTAAAAACTGTTGTGTTTATTTTTTCCATTTGATCCTGCGCTATGCTTGGTGTCGATTGATCTCAACCCAACTTTCCTTTTAATAACATTTGGTTACATAATTTGGAATTATTTATTGGCCAACTATTTCATATTTAGACACAATATTTGTGTTGTAGATTGATTTTGTTTCCTGATATTGATTAGATATATAGTTGTCGGTACTCTATCCGTTTCTCTCTCTTGAGACTTGGGTCTGTGTTAAACCATGTTCGCGAACGACCAGCCATGTCATATGGAATTATATTAATCCACTAAATTACTATTTGTCTTCAAAGTTATTGCCTGTCGAATAATATTCTAAGTCTTAGAGTGAATAGTTGTATATTAATAAATAATGCAAGAAAGTGGTCTAAATCTTTTTTTGAAATATAATTGTCTGAAATATTATTCTAAAAGAAAAACACTTCCGTTAGAACCGAAAAAAAATATTCGGTAACAGTGAAGAACGTAATTAGACAGGTTTCTTTAAGTGTATATTTTTCTATATTAATCATGAACGATATATTCTAAGGATTCATAAATTCATATCTTTTATTTCCTGTTATAAGTTGTTTTAAGCTCGATTAATTTCTTTTTTATTCGTTGCAACTCATAGACTACCAAAGGATAGACTTGCCACACTATTATAACTCAGCCTGCCGGCAAAACAATCGATTTCGCTTGGTCGATAAAACAGCTAGACAAATTGTTTATTATATGTATCACTTGTTATACTACAAATGGAGGCAAGACATATATTTTTATTTTTTATATTACTCGGTAATTATTAGTCCTAGAAAAATAATAATTAGTTTGTTGGAATGAAAGCATTTTGGTTGTTCCGCAAATGATATTTAAACAATTTCAAATATATTAAAAAAAAAATTAGCAGAGTCAAAATAGTGGAATTTTTAAATAAGGTATTTTTTTATAAACTATGTACACGATTTACCATATAGCATTCCCGAAGGAAAAGCTTTAGTTCCAAAATACAATTTTGATTACATATTTAAAACCATTTTTGAAAATATTGATAAAGTAGTTTTTATTGTCAAGCTTAGTCAATTTATGTTCATAGCTCTTATTAACATTCAGGTAATGTTCATTTATTGAAAATGTTGTCTTTCAAATTTACTTTAAAAGGGTTATGTTTTGTTTTCCTTACGAATTTCTATGATGATTCGGTCTAATACCCTTTATCTTGGACCACTTTGAAATTCGATTCTTTCTAAAACCAAATGCCTTTGATCCTAGTTGCAAATATTGGGGAAACTCACATTGCGAGAAATTGTTCATCAAACAGTAACACTAAGTTTTCTTTTATCTTGTGATTGCACTTTTCAGACACATCGACACTTCTTTGAAACCATTTCTTCGATACTTTACGAGTGCAGAAGCGAGACAATTCATCGGTGATCTTAATCGTAAGTTTAATGCATAGATAAATTGATTTTAAGATCATAATACTCTATTAGTAAGAGTTCTGAATTTTTTATGCTTTAATTAGTTTCAATTGTATTACAAAGTTACGTACGGTTGCTGTAGTTCTAAATATTCCATTTTTTACAACTTACTAACATTTAGAAATACTTTTTAAACAAGAGTATTTGTGTTCTATTCCGTGTGATTTCATTTTTATTTTATGAGATTACAATCGAGAGCAAATCTCCTTCAGTCAAAAGGAGAATGATATAATATATTCAAAAAAATAGAAGGGCAAATTATGCTGTTCACATTGTGGAAAATTTGTTAACGAATCGGAAATTGGCGTGTCCTTATTTTGTGATTAAATTATGCTTTACAATTTAGTTAACAATACGAATATAATTAGTTCAATATTTTGGTACATGTGTGCTGAAATAATCAGACATAAATTATCTACCTACCACCATGAATTAAAGTTTATGAATAGATATAATTATTTATTTTAACTCGCTAAAGAGAGAAACACAAATTCTGTTAACTGAGACAGACAATGAAGCCTTCACGAAACATGCAATCTCATCGATGATGGCTTGATTACACTGTAAAGCTTCTTGTAACATAGTTTTAATTTCTTTTTGCGTGCCTTCTCTCTTGCCTGTTTGAATTTCTTGCTGTGTAGGTTGTTTCAATTCAGTTTCGATATCCCAGGTCTGTTTATAGGCGAGATTTTTTGTCTGTTTGAGTTCAACACGCTTTTCCAGTTCGCTCTGTATATGAACAGAATCCGTGTTAGATAAGAGACGTGCCATAACTAAGTCATAGACACAAACAAATAAGAGATCTCTGGGAAGTATTTTTTTGTAATTTTAAAATAATCTACACGTGCATTATTTTATTATTTTCTTGTATATTGTGCCTATGAATACAATCTTTTGTAGGAAAATATGATTACTTTTTATCCCTTAGCCAATTATAACTAAAAAGTGAACTACTGGCAATGTTTTAACCCATAGAAGAAAATCGAGAAGATAAAAAGGTTCGTTATATCTGTCTGTCTGTGTTCGGGTTGCGTTTTTCAAAAATTGTGTTCTTTGCCGAAAACAAAGTTTAGACATTCAGATTAAAAGGCTTTTTTTAATTATATTTTCGTTTTTAATTTATTTGTAGAGTTTCTTATGTTTTTTCAACAATTTCTTTTGTTTCTTTCTATTTTTATATTTAAATAACAGAAAATACATGATTCCTCTATTGATCGGATTGATTTTGAATGAAATAACATGGATTGTCTACTTTCTGCTCATTTTTATAACTTAGAAGTGCTTTTTTTACAACTTGCTCAATGATCTTTGAATTTCTTAAATTATTCACATATTATCTTTCTATTTAAATACTTTTACACTTATCTAGGACTTAAGACAATATAAACAATGTATTTTTTATTATTCAAAATATTGTATGTAAGTGCCTTCGAGGGTTGTCTCTTTTTTAAAAAAAATTTTTGCTCTATTATTATTTGCGTGAATTTCTCCAAAAAAATTATTAAAAATAATTCCTATTCGATATAATTTTTTGGGTGTCTGTTTGTGACATTGTCAGAATTTGGACATTGTTAGTTTTTTTGTTGAAAAATTCTGTCTGGCAATATTAATAAATAGTCAGATTAAATGTGTATACAAATATTTCATATTGTTGTTTTTAAAAATATATTTTCTATTTGATAATTTATTTTAAAACTTTTTATTTTCATTATTTTTATATACCTAATAAATATTCTCAACTCAGAATAAGATAAATTCTTATCAAATATTATGGGCTAAATAGTCTCACGTAGAGGTTCTGTGGAAAACAAAGCAATTTGTATTCCTAGCTAATTTCCTGAACGCATCAACAATTTCTCCAAAAGTACAAGAATTGCTCCGGCTACATTGATAATCTAAAGAAAACAATCACTAAATAATATGTTTTTTCCTTTGCAGGCGAGAAGCAATTACGAACAGAAATAAAAGACCTTCTTGATATGCGATGTCAAGGTCTCCAGAAATTGCCTCCATCTTGTACGTAAATTTGTTTTGCATTTTTAATAGACAGGATTTAAATGCAATTTTACTTGTACAACCCGAATTTCTGTTTTTGGCTATTATTATTTTTTTATTCGAATATCTTCCTACGTACAATTACATAAATAATTTTAAAACAGATTTTAATTATAATCCTGTTTGGCTTATAGTCTTATAATTCTGATTCACACTATAATTTCCTTAAATGAGCAGAGAGGAAGATTCTGTTGACTCCCAATAATGTTTCGTTATTTATCTGGGTATACAGAGAATATTATTTCAAAACTCATTTTATTCATACATATGTTTCATCAGTTGTCAGCCATGTTTCACTCTCTGGATAAAAGTTCTTCATAAATATGAGTGTTTTTAAAAGTATCATTTTGAGATGTTTCACCTTCTATTTTTAATATAGTTGTAACAAAACTTTGTTAATAAGTCCTCGTTAACAATTTTCTGATGATAAGCCTTATTCTAATTGATTGGTTAGGTCACTCGTCAGGAAGTTACTAATGGAATGAAGTAGATAAGTTGTTTTAAAGCTCCTGCCACTTTAATTTTCCTTTCCAGTTGTTCGTTTCCGAACAATGTTATTTAATTAGCAGTCAATTAAAGTCGAAATTAAAACTGAGTTATATTTGGTACATTTAAAGACATTATTTGAACCTTCCTGTGCACAATATATATTTCTGAAGTATTCTTCTAATAATCAGGGTTTCCACCCTTTTATTTTAGAAAAATGTGCAAATTAATATCCATTGAATTCTCCTTGGATACTAACAATAATAAAAATCAGACCAGATCATTCCAAAAATCAAATTTATTTAACATATTAATAATTAATCTGTTCTTTCATATTTTTATATATTATAGTGATTATTGACACTATAATTATGATATTCTTATATTTTTAAAAAAAATCCTTCAATATGATAAAATTTGTTTAATTGACGATTGAAAATTTCTTGAATCTGAAATAGGGAAAAGGGGAACCCTGAATAATATTTAATAATAACTGAAAAGGATAATTCGAAAAGTTAGAAAATGACAGATTTATATATAATATCATTTCTTTGTCATCGGCTCAGCTTCAATCAACTCTCCCTCAAAACTGCTGAATGGCTGTCTCAACTCCAAATCCTCAGAACTAACCTCGTCCATGGCGAAAAAGCCGATTCGGCGCCGGAAGTTTGATTTGACCGGACTTAGGAGCAAGAGAAGGGCCAAGCAACGGCTAGCGATACGCACCTCGCCGGTTAAGTCGCGAGGACGTGCTGACAGCTGACTAGTTGCCACGGCTGCCCACAAATCGTTGACTACAAATACTGGACAGGGGAAACATAAAGTGACGCCGAATCCCCTTCTTATTCGTGGCCTGGACGTCCACCCGAGGCGAGCGACTCGTCATGCGGACTTCCAGGCAGCCTGTCAACGATTGGAGTATCTAGATGCCCTGCGTGCAGCAGCCGAAAGTTGTCCACCGATTGCGGAGATAGCATTGTCAATACCTGGCACTTCTTCAATAGACAACTCAACAATTCTCACCCTCAAAAACGAGAAAGAAATCGATTGTGGACTTGGGACTTCTACTATCGAGCATCCAGCATATCTTACTCCCAAGATCGATAAAAAGGAATCATTGGATTGTGTGAACCTCGATGTAAAAACAGAACTTGTTTGTCCATCTGATATTGGTTGTGCTGCTATTTATGATTCTACTAATAAGTCAATTTCTGCCCCTATTTCTACAAGAAAAAGGATCAGAAAACGACTAGTAAGTGAAATTGTTCATACTAGTAAAGAGTGCCATTACTCTTCAACTGCTTCTAATTGGCCTAGCATAAGGAATAGGCGTGCTCCATCTACTAGAAGCCAAACAAACCCTCTAGGTGATGTAACCAATCGAACATCGACTCGGCGAAATTCTGCCCCTAATTCAACTAATGAAATAGGTTTGCGTTCAACCAATCAAAACGATCTGAGTTCAACCAGTCATATTGGTCTGCGTTCAACCAATCAAAACAATCTACATTCAACCAGTCAAAACGATCTGCGTTCAACCAATCAAAACAATCTACATTCAACCAGTCCAAACAATCTGCGTCCTACCAATCATATTGGTCTGCAATCTAAAAATCAGAATGCACGTCACGATCTGAAGCGATTCCATGGTAACAAGACTCCGAATGGAAACACTCCTAAACGGCAACGGATAGAAATCCCAGATCCCATCATAAGTCCTCATACAACTCGAAGTAGATCCTCCACTGAAATTATTAAATCAGAATCAGTGAAAAGATGTCAGTCTGTACAATATTTAAAATCACCCACAGTTATTTTGGAGGATTGTATGTTTAGGTGAGAACACATTTGTTGTCTTTATTTATAAAAAAGGGATTTTAGTATGTCTAACTTTGATTTTCATCTCTAATAAAACGTATTGATTTTTCAAATTTTATTCTCGAAACTTTTGCCATAAATTTTACGCAAAGATTTGGACTGTCATGAAAGATTTTCTGAAACTTTGGAGGTAGTTGTTATAAATTTATATATGTGGAAATAATCTATAGTTATTAAATGGGTTATTATTTCATCTTAAAGTTCATCCGATTTATAGTTCATGTTTTGCAATATAAAATATCACCGTGCATACTCTCTTTCTTTAGAAATGTTTCGTAAGATGAGAATTGCTAAATCTTTTTTAGAAAATAAATGGTTACATTACTGGCTATTCAGGTTCGTGTCAGACTATTTTATGGCATTGATTTGGTTGCAGTCCAAAGAGAAAGGTTTCTTTAAATCAGATCCAAGTGAAATTTATTGCTTAAGGTTTATATATTTATATTTTGGTCAATGTTTGGAGCAAATGATTCAAATAGTATGTTTTTTTAAAAAATCAGAACCAAAATATCAAATTGTTATATCATTTGATCTTCAATTCACCTAGAAAGCTGAATAAACAACATTCATACTAAATTGTAAGATGTTCTTTGCTTCTTTTAACTACAGGAAGTCTGTGCGGAATTATGAGGCGCTTTTAATAACAATACTTAAAGATTAGAAATATATGCTGAAGAAATCTATTTGGTACTGTATCGTTTTTATAAACTAGAAATTCGATTAGTTTGAGAATAAATAATGTTATCACTTGTTTCTTGTTTCCTCACTTGTTACACTTGTCCTTTCTTTTATCTTCTAGTAACCTAGGCATCAAGAATATCCGTTTGAGACGATCCTCTTTCATAAACAGCGTCAGATCTCTCTACTCCTTTTAGTGACAGTGCAATTATCTTTCTCTCTCTCTCTTTTACATTACCATGCAAAAACAACATTATTTAATTTAATAAATTCGCTATTTTCTATCGGCTAATATATAATTATACTTTTGTAAAAACTTTTTTATTATATACACATACTTTTGTATATGTTTATCGATATATATAGTCCTGTGTGTTTATATTCTATGTTTTTTTAACTTGCTCAAAACATCAAGTGCTCTTATATTTTTACTAGGCTCAATGACATGTCGTTTAAAGACGCATGATAATATCTGGTGCTTTTTCTCCTAACATTTCTCATATGTAATACGTTAACAGCAGTCAGAATCTCATTATTACCTAGCTTTCTATATTCTTAGGGGAAATTGACTAGAATGCTTGCTTGCAATGACGCGTCTTCCACTTTTTATATTAATTTTTTCTACATATACTGTATAGATTATTATATTATAAATGGTGGTTTGTATTTTAACCAATCCCTTTTCTAAAAAAAACTAAATAATACTTTTAGCCAAATTGTTGTATAATGATTTTTCAAGATCTTTTCTATAATAATTCACTCAAAACCCGCAAAATTGTTTATCGTTATGAGCTCAGTTTAATTAACCCTAATGAGTTCCTCTTTGTATACTTCGTTGAGAAGGTTTTTACTGTGAATTCATTGTTAATCCACCTATACGCCAATTAGTAACCTCTCTGACATTTCTGAAGTTGTTTGAATGAGGTGAAAATTGGATATTTTTGTATTTATAGTCATTTGAAGGTGAACTACAATGTTCTCCAAATATTTTGATGCATTTTAAAAGTATTAAATGATATATTTGTTTCCTTTTTATTATTATCTTTAACTTGTGTACTTCATCTTTTTATACATAAAATATAAAATTACAATATACACATAATATTCTATATTTTTTTATAAAGACAACTGGGATTTTTAGACTATATTTTACCTAAATCGAATTATTTCTTTAATTGATCCTGATTTTATTATATAATAATTTGGTTGGTGTTGTTAACTGTAATTTTTAAAAATTATCTTCAATTTTTACTTCTAAAAGCTAAAGATAATAATTTATAATTTACGTAAAAGATTTTTTTTATATCGTTTGCGATTCGAAGCTGTTTAAATTTTTATAGAAGTGTTGGATAATATCATTTTCTGTTTTTAAAAACTACATTATTATATATTTTTTGATTTAAAGTATGGTCCATTCTTATTTTCCTTTAAGGTCTTTTTTATTACTACAGTTTAATATTCATTTTAAACATACGATTCATGTATCCAAAATAAAATTTGATTCATGTTAAAAACTGATATAAATTATTGCCTGGAGTGACGTCAAATAATTATTAATAATAAAGTTTTTTGTTATCTCTAAATAATCTTACATTAAAAAAAAGATAATTTGAGTATAGCTGCCTTCACTCAAATAATGCAACAATTATCGGTATCGTTTTTAAAACATTCACCTGATAGCCGAATTGTCTGTACTGTACGTATATTTTGTTCGTTAAAAATATTATTTTTAAATAAAGTATAGTCGGTTATGAAATAGTAAATTATTCGTATCGGATCGTACATCAAAATCTTGACAAATCAAAATGTTTTTTATTAAAATAAAACAACATCATAGACTGTTTAACAGAAATCAATTTTTTTATTATGAAATATCGATTATTATATATAAATAATAATGAAAAATTGAATAATTCTGAAAATAAATTTTCTCATATAGTTAGGAGCCTATTTGTTTTAAAATCAGAAGAATAAAAATTAAACGAAATTCTAAAAACTAAATTGTCTGATCTCTTTATTTGTGCTTATTTAATTTGCAGAGCAGTCGCTGGCAGCGATCGTTCAAAAGTTAACATATTTAAATATAAAGTAGAAATAAATAAAAACTTTTTTATATTGAAGTATTTAACATATTATACAATTAATATTGAATTAATATGTCACATAATGAATCTTTTAATTCTGTAATAATAGAAATTAAACGAATACATAAGGGTATTTGACTTGTCATATTTCACTCACTATTAATTAAATAAACTTTTTTTTCAACAAACATCTTGTGATATATGAACAAAGACCACATTTAATTGACATGTTTAATGTTTTAAGGAAATACGAAATAAGAAAATTTAATTTTTGTTTGAAATGATTTATCAAATATAATATTTAAACCAAGGAATGATTGTTTTAATTTTTTAAACAAAATTATCACCAAAAATTCTGATTACAATTTAATAACTTTTTGTAACAAACATTTAAATTTTCTTTTTTGTATTTATTAGTAAATTCTTATAGAATAGTTCTATAGATTTATGATAAAATTACATACGAAATGTTTTAATATATATATTTCTTCCGTGACGATCTTTATGTCCAAGAAATGCTAGTGTCGGGACTTTTCCTAGCATGACTTCAGGCATCTGAAAATGAAGAAATGTAAACTAATTTAAAAATACAAGTGTTAAACGCGTTTTGGTGATAAATCCATCTTTTTTGATGAATTAATAAAACACGATATGTATTTATTTGATAAATTATAATTTCTATAATTTATTTAATTAATTAATATATTTATTTTTATGTTTTATTATATACATATGCTAATAACGAAAATTAGTGTCCTTAGAACTGTTGTCGCACGCGTCAGTAAAAGGTTAGCAACCCTAGTAATCGTAACACATATTATAATATTATAGTTATTCAATAATTAACTATTTAATTATATATAGATGTATTGGACCATTAAAGATTGGGCAAATCAATCAATTGCGAAAACTTAAATAGATACATACATGTAGATATAAAAATATGTTTCTACTATTTTATTTTAAAATGATCAAACAAATGATTAAAATACGTTAATAAATTTATAAATAATTTAAAACTGAATATTATTCGTATGTATTTCATTCCAATATTTATTCAATTTATATTCTGTTTTATAAAATATGCTTTTTTCAAGACTACCTATATATATTAAAAAATTATACAACGTAGATTAAATTTAGAAAATAACAGGCAAATTATATGTAAAATTTGTCTATAAAATAGTCAGTGTAAATTTGTTAGATTTTATGTTACAATATTACAATTTAAAATAGCCTTGTGTTTAAATGCATTGTGGAATTAATCATACGGTAGTAAAATAATTTTTCTGAGTTATAAATATAAGTGTTCCACAATGATCCAGGGTTTTAGATCTAGGCCAACACGAATCCAGGCATTTTCTTCAAACGACAAATCAAAGCAAGATTGCTTGGAATTATATAAGCAACACGAAGATTTGGAAAGAAAAGGGTTTAAAGATGGATGAAAATAGTCGACTCGTGATTAATAATACATTTTCTATCCTGAGCAAGCGTAATTTTTTTAATTTACATTATTCCATGTAATAGTTTTAAAAGACCCAAAATTAGCAATTTGAGACATTCTTTTCAAATATATATATTATATATACATCTTAAGATTTTTATTTAAATATACCATTTGAATAAAAGTTAATCCTGTTTTACGTCATAAATGACAGAACACATTTCATATTTTAATTATTAGTTGTGTAAGTCTATCAAACAAAAGAAAGTTTCGTAATGTGTCCATGTACATTATAAAAAGTCTTCCGCCGACGCAATCTAATATAATTTACTAAAATATATTTAGGAAAATACGGCTTTTCTGCCATAAAATTTACACTTACTTGTTTATCTGTCTAAAAATACCATCTCGGTTTTAGACACCACCACACGAATTCTAATGGAAAGGAAATCTTATATCATTTATAACGCCGTGTATATATATATATATATATTATATATATATATTCCAGTCGGGATTAAAGTTTGATAGGTGAGGCAAAGTGGTTTCAACGGTGAATTGATTGACACAATTGATAAAGCTATTGGAGTCTGCTCCACTGAAGTACACATATCTTCTGTCTGAAATAGTAAATTAATTGGATTCGGCTGTTTGATTGATGCTGCGAATTGCAATCACTGACAATTTATTTTGACATTTCGGATGAAATTGTTCACGTCATTTTTCCTAATTTAGACTGATGAGAATTTATCATTTATAGGAAATTGCATAGATATTGTTTTTATAGTTAGTGTTTTTGTTTCTTTACATTTTAAATGTATAAATATGAATTGTAAAATCTCTATTTTGTTTAATTTCTGTCCCTGAAGACCGTTAAGAAAAGGTTAAAGTCTATATTTATATAATAATATTTTTAATTTAAAATTTAATTTGGTTTGTATAATTGTACTAACGTTAAAGGAAAAGTTAATCTTTCAAAAAAAATTTTAAATTTACAATTTTTTTTTTAAATTTTCAAAATAAATTTTTTCTATTTGTTTGATGTTTGTGTTCTTTCAAAAGCTTAAACTGATATTTACTCAAATAAAATACTCTCAAACCAGAAATACAATTAATACACTGAGTATATTTTATTAATTGCAGAATATCAAAATTTAATAAATTGAAATATTTTCAATGCCACCTGCACATGCTTATAAGGATGAAAATAGTGTGAACATAATTAAATACCTAAATAAAAAATACCCTCAACAAATATAAAATTTCATATTTTTTTAATTTTGGGAAATAAACAGTATAAGGTATTCTTTTAATACCTATTGGTAAATAATAATCCCTCAACTTATTATTAATGTATACTTATGTACTTTAATTATACAAAAATGACAATTTGATATGAAGCTATAAATTAGGGAATAAGATTTATTTAAGATATATAAGATATATAAGATATACGTGCAAAGTCTTTATAAAAATAAACAACTTTTTTAAATTGTTAACTTACAGTTTAACACGAATAATTATCCTTTCTGTAATAAACACAAAAGTATAAAGTATGAACTTCATTCTAAAGATTCTATCATTTCAATTCAATTAGCAATATGTCCTTGACCAAATCCCAATTGAACTAAAACGTCTAAAATATATTTATGGAATAGTACACGAAATTAGTTGATTTAATTTGACACTTCCTGATTACCTTGGAGGCACCTTAACTGTAATAAACGTGATATTCATCATTATGTTTTATTGCGAGTATTTATACCTAGAGCTATATTTTTGTTGTGTTCGTTATTTTATATACTGTCAATAACAGAAAGACAAAGGCATTAATTATATAATCCGTCATTGTGGCGTTATTTGAAGGGTACCTAATTATTAGTTGTAGTATGAGGTATTCATGTGTGTAATTATACTATAATAGTACAGATTATGTATTAAACGTGCAATAAAAAAAATCATACGTACTATAACAATGTTAATTCCACTTCATAGTATATTACTCATTAATCATATTTAGAAATCTCTTGTCAAGATATTAATGTATGCCTATATTATAAATTACCTTTATCAAAAAGTACAAAATAAAATATAAAAAAGCTTCATTTATAAAAATTATTCATTATAATTTGTATAGAATGTGTAATGATTAATGATGTAATTACATCTTTTAAAGATATTAAATTAAAAAATAAATTTTGTGATTCTGTGTATTATTATTATTTTGTAAGTGATGCATTTTTATAAATTATTATAGTACATTAATTAATTTTTTAACATGCTAAAACACCAGTAATTAAATAATTTTAATGTCTAATTAATTGATTGATTCAGTGCTCTTATAAAATAATTTGCGAAATAATAAAAAAATAATTACTGTACACTAAATAAAAGTATATAAGTTTATAACTGGCTCTAAGGTCACTCACCGCCATAAATATTTGTCACAAGTAGATGTTAAAGCTACCAATTACACAATTTGTATATACTAACTCTATGACCTTGACCTTATTTGACCAATTGACTCACACGAAGAGCTTCATTTTATCGAATATGTACTTCCAACATTTTATCGGGAAATGTAAATATGTGTCATGGTAACAAGCCCAAATGTATTAATGATGCCATATCTTTTGTTTTAGATTTATACTACTTTAAATTTAACTATAAATATTAAATTCAAAACATTTATCAAAATCCATTATATCCATGAAACTATAAAACGATAAACTTTTCTTTTTTAACTTTTTAACTAATTGTTCAATTTTATTTCAGATTTTTTTAATTGCAATAGTTAAGTTAGACGTATAAAGTAACTAAAAAAGTTTAACTGATTACAAACAACCTGTAGAAATCCATCATAACGTTTCCAATTTACTACTTTTTATTTGAGGTTAGTAAATACAATGTTTAGATATAGTTGCATAGATATAGCAAACATGTTTAGATGTTTTTTTAGATGTGTCATATATAAAAATAAATATTTGAGCAAACAAATTAAATAGTTCAAAAACAAAATGGTGGCTAACATTATCAAAAACCATTTTAATATTAAAATAATTATCTGCCTCTTTTAAAAAATGTTATTTAAAAAAATTGATCATTCAGAATTGATCAAACGAAACAATTTTTTTTTATACAAACAATGAATTGATGCAAACATTTATATTTCGATGAATTATTTATTTTGTTAAATAGTTATGTTTAAATTTCAACATCTGTTTAAAAACGGTGTCATTCTATTTCGCCTTATCTAATCTTGCATTGTCGTGCCATCTTATTTCGGCTTTTGTTGTTCTTTCAAATTAATGGACTATAATTGAATTAAACGTTATGAATTAAAATATTATTGATTTATTCAATGTACGCAGACATGTTATTGAATGGCGGAATGATATTAAGCTGATTTGTGTGTGTTTGCGTAATACGATTAATGCCAAATAATGGAAAGTCAAGATGCGATATAAGGCAACATGTTGGTTTTATCTTTGGTTTACAATATTGGTATAAAACTCACAGAAACCGTTCTTTCAAATAGAATTTCTAGAATATTTAAGATAATTCTGATAATCTTTTAATTCATAAAATAATTTATTTATAGTTAAACTTCTAAATTATTTATTGTCTTATTTTATTTTACAAATGTTAAGTATACAGAGAAACAGGATAATCTTCCGTCACTCCAAAAATATCTAATATTAATTCCACCGCAAAATATACCTAATAGTTATACCTAACATTTGAGGTAAGTTCATACTTATGCAACAGTATCTGTAAGCCATGCTTCGTACAATTACAGTTCGCATTATAAACTTTTCCACCCACCTTATCCACTTGTGCATATCAAAATGTCGAGGTCATTGCCGGATCGCATCTGTGGTGTGTATTTATAAATATAACTGATGATATTTTATTGCCACATAGATAAAATTTGCTATATTAAAGGAAAATTTCTTTTAGAAATTGTTCCAAAAATAAATTTAATAAATAAATATAATCTATATATTAAAACTTCTAATATTAATATGTATAAATAATTATGTAATACTATTATAAAATATTTCAAATGATTAGAAAACGGATAAAATTGAATCATTAAAATAATATGATATAATTAATTAAGTTTCTACGTTTCTGCTAAATGCTGTAAATACATTTTTTATATTATTTCATATTTAAAACGAAATAATAACACTTATAAAACTTAAATAATAATACTTACGTTGATATTATAATTTAAAGCAATACAATGAAAATCTTTAAAGTACATGGTAGAAAAAATGAAACACATTTCTAAATGAATGGTACTTAATGTACGTCCGGACAAACTTTTGAAGCGTCTGAAAATGTTCTTGAATTCTGTATAAACTTTGTCGAGGTCATTCTCGTCAGTATTGTAGAAAGCCATCGAACATACCACTACAAAAGTGTTTCCGCCTTCAAGTGTCCATTATGAAGACCTCTTTCGGGTACCTAGATTTTATTTGAAACGAAAGTATAAAACATTAGAGCGAAAATTTCGTTTTATTAAATTAGTCTATATGCACTTAAAACTTTTTTACGATTAAAAGAAAGTGTTCTTTGTTAACGGAAAAATATACAAAGAATATTTCTTTGAAACAAACTCTAATTTTAAGCAATTTATATATATGATTGTTGTATATAAGCATTATTTATCACTCGAAGTTGTACTATATAGTATTTAATTTATTTGAGCAAGTCATAAACCTTTCATTTTACTTGTTATAGTCTCAGAAAATTTCCGATAATTAATTTTTATTTATGATATTTTATAAGTTGTTCTGTATAATTTATAATCAATGGAATAAAATTATTATTCACACTATAAGGATTACAACTAAATTTTGTTTTTATGTGTTGTTTTTAAGTCTAACAAGTAGTGTTTTTTTACAAGTATATATTGCTGTAGATAAAATTTTGTAGAACTCGATAGATATTAAAAATCATGTTGTCATGGTAAGTATTTAATGAATGCAATTCCGAACTTCTATAACAATTAATTCAATTAATACCGAGCACACGAAGCTTGGAACTTCAATTCTTAAAAAAACTTTGTAAAATTTAAAAAAAAAATTTTGTAAACATTAAGGGAAATTTTTTATTAATCAATTTTTTTCAATATTAAACCAACATTTTTAAACAAATCAATTTAAATATCGCTCTTAAAATAATTTTATGAATTTGCACGATTTACAATTTATGAATAGATTTGATTGGATATAGATATTGATATTAATATTGATTTGAATAGAATGAGTAGATTTGAATGAAAAGTTATAATTGTTTTCTCCTTCTATCAATGCAAAATTGGATTCTCAAACGTCTTTTTATAGCAATCATATATTGTTTCATTATTTGGCCACACA
>JAUZNC010034636.1:0-19455 GCA_034780395.1 Vannuccia rotundouncinata
ACAACCCAAAATGATTTCACATATTTTATGGTTCGAGCTAACACACGTTTTTGACCTTTTTGGTCTATAATAATATGTAATATGATAAATAAAACCACTATTTATACCGATTTTCAGCCGCACATGTCGGACATTCTTCTTCATTATCTGTGTAGCTCTCGAAACATCTACAAATGTAGAAAAATAAAGACTTACAGAAGCAACGAATAAAATAGATTTCAATTCAACATACTCTAAGTGGTAGGAATGATCGCAGAGAAAATGAACAGAGGGTGGATCCAAAGCTTGATGACAAACTGTGCACTTCATCATCTGGAAGATCTTTACTCTGTGAGAATAATTTTTGTAGACCAACTATATTAATAACAATTTTATTCATCTTCTAAGAATAATGAGCTTCTCACTTTGTGGTTAGACGCCTAATCACGTCTCTATTATCTTCAGTCTCTTGTCGAAATTTCTTGATCGCGGTTTGATCAGATTCCAGCTGAGATTGACCCGCTTGAAGGCGTCTCAGAAGATACTCCTGTAAAAATCCATTAATATAATTAGGGCAGGGTAGAGAAAGATGCATGAGCACTTTGGTTATATGTTTGTAAATAATTAGTTTACACAGAGTAAAATATATCAAAGAATTTGTTTTTTTAACAGCAGGGCAATAACTCAAGAAAGAAGTATTTACCCTAACAACAAAGCAATAACTCAATTACGGAGTTTTTACCTTAGCAACAGAGCAATAACTTAAGAACGGAGTGTTTACCTTAACAACAGAGCAATAATCAAAAACGGAGTGTTTACCTTAGCAACAGATCAATAATTTAGGAACGGAGTGTTTACCTTAGCAACAGATCAATAATTTAGGAACGAAGTGTTTACCTTAACATCAGAGCAATAACTTAAGAACGGAGTGTTTACCTTAACAACCGAGCAAACTTAAGAACGGAGTGTTTACCTTAACAACCGAGCAAACTTAAGAACGGGTGTTTACCTTAACAACAGAGCAATAACTTAAGAACGGGTGTTTACCTTAACAACATAGCAACAATTTAAGAACGGAGTGTTTACCTTAGCAACAGAGCAAAAACTTAAGAACGGAGTGTTTCCCTTAACAACAGAGCAATAACTTAAGAACGGAGTGTTTACCTTAGCAACAGAGCAATAACTTAAGAACGGAGTGTTTACCTTAACAACAGAGCAATAACTTAAGTACGGAGTGTTTACTTTAGCAACAGAGCAATAATTTAAGAACGGAGTGTTTACTTTAGCAACAGAGCAATAATTTAAGAACGGAGTGTTTACCTTAGCAACAGAGCAATAACTTAAGAACGGGTGTTTACCTTAGCAACAGAGCAATAACTTAAGAACGGAGTGTTTACCTTCACAACGCCCAGTTGGCAAGCATCTTTTCCTCCATCAACCAGACGTTGAATCACCATCAAAGGCGACAATAAATTTTGATGGTCGATATCTGAAGTTTCAGAATGAAATCTCTTAGCTGAGTAGATTATAAAGATAGAAATAGAGAATGCAGCCACTCACAATTGATAACTTCAGAAATCATTTCTTCGCATTCTGACTTCCCTGAAAAGTATCCAAGAGCTTCTATCCAAAGTTGCGGACATTCCTTTCTGTAAGAATGAGATGAAGGTTACCACCAGCTAAACATGTTAGCAAACTCAACACTCAAAGTTACCCGAACTTTCGGCATGTTTCAAGAACTTGTTTGTGGTCCTCGGCTTCCATATGATAGCGAATCATTTCTTCGAAGCTGAAGTGAAGGAAGAACACGCGAGATTGTTGGAGGATTTCGATTCACGGGACAATATTATAACTCACTTTTGACTAACTTCACAGAGGTAGAGATAGCCGTGCTTGAAAGATCGTTGATGACAGAGCATGAGAGCCTTCATCCTGTTGTACGGAAGCTAAAATCATGGAAAGAGTGTCTTTATTTGTTGGCTAAACTGGAAGGGCAGAATCTCCTCACCTCTGCATTCTCTAAGAGGGACATGATTTTTTGCTTGAGCTGTGTTCGTTCTTGTGATGTGGACCGAGTTATTGAGAGTTGGTAGAGGTAGAGTTCTAGTAGAGTGTCCACAACACCGGGGACTATGTCACACGAGAGAGGGGGCTGCAGAGATGGAGCAGGAGGAGGGAGGAGTGTTTAAGTAGGAAGAAGAAGAAGGAGGGAGTAGGAGTGTTGGAGTAAGAGGGAGTAAGAGTGTTGGAGGGGAAGGGAGTAAGAGGGAGTAGGAGTGTTGGAGTAAGAGTGTTGGAGTAGGAGTGTTGGAGGGGAAGGGAGTAAGAGGGAGTAGGAGTGTTGGAGTAAGAGTGTTGGAGGAGGGAGTGTTGGAGTAAGAGTGTTGGAGGAGGGGGTGTTGGAGTAGGAGTGTTGGAGTAGGAGTGTTGGAGGGGAAGGGAGTAAGAGGGAGTAGGAGTGTTGGAGTAAGAGTGTTGGAGTAAGAGTGTTGGAGGAGGGAGTGTTGGAGTAGGAGTGTTGGAGTAGGAGTGTTTTAGGGGAAGGGAGTAAGAGGGAGTAGGAGTGTTGGAGTAAAATGGAGTAGGAGTAAGAGAGAGTAAGAGTGTTGGAGTAAGAGTGTTGGAGGAGGGAGTGTTGGAGTAGGAGTGTTGGAGTAAAATGGAGTAGGAGTAAGAGAGAGTAAGAGTGTTGGAGGAGGGAGTGTTGCAGTAGGAGTGTTGGAGTAGGAGTGTTGGAGTAAGATGGAGTAAGAGTGTTGGAGTATGAGAGAGTAGGAGTGTTGGAGTAAGAGTGTTGGAGAAGGAGTGTTGGAGAAGGAGTGTTGGAGTAAGAGGGAGTAGTAGTGTTGGAGTAAGATGGAGTAGGAGTGTTGGAGTAAGAGGGAGTAGGAGTGTTGAAGGAGAATTCAAAATGAACTGAAACAACTAACCTTGATGTAACTCTCAAGAAATCCGACCAAGCCTTCCCGATTGTTGACAAATATTTTGAGAAAGTCGTTCACATTCAATCTGGAGGATTCTAAAAGGCCAAAAAACCACCATTTAGGAACGAAGACAATTGATCTCCCACATTATCAAGGTTACCAGGACTAGAGCAGAGCTTTTCCAGAACTTTTGCCGACTCTGTTGGGTGCTCAGTCATCAAGGTGTTGCCATGCACACAAATGGCGTCCAGAGCCTGAAACACAGAGAAGTTAGAGAAATGGTCCGAATTCATTGTTGGATATAATTACTCTTACATCATCAAAAGGCAGAGAGGATATGTAGTCGATGGCTCGTCTGTAGTCCTTCACATCTTCCACGATGATCTTGAGGAAGGGAACATGTCGCCGAAATCTCTGCGCCAGATCCAGAGCCTGACGATTGTATCCGGACTGACGGAGGACGCGAATTGCTGTCTCCACATCGAAGTCCACTTCGCGATCAGCCTGCGAAGAAGAGAGATTAATGAGCACAGAGGAACAGATAGAGAGATGAGCAGGTGGCAACATACCAGAATAAACTTATTGAGATTGTCCTCATCCTTAAGTTTGGTGTAACAATTTAAGAGCAATGTTGTGTGATCTTCTGTTGCTCTTTGACTTTTGTGAAGAGCCTGGAGGTAGGCAGTTAAGTTGTGGATTCTAGAAGTGTCCAAAAACTGAAATAATAACAAAGACAGTGATACATTACAGCTAAATGCAATGAGAACAGTTGCTAAGGTAACAGTTTACTCTCTGTATCACATAGGAGGCTTCAAGTTTGCCAATAGTTCGAATGTATTCCTGAATAGAAGCGTCGTATTCTTTCTGTCTGTAATATTATAGTTATTTTAATTAATACAGTACTCGTTTTCTGGATAAGTAGTATAGCACATAACATGGAATAAATAAAATTACTTGTAGAGATGGTCGGCATATCGACGAAAAATATCCGCTAATCCATCTTCGTCGTAATGTTGCGACTTTGCGATTCTAAAAGGAAAATATTAATAATGAAGTAAAGAACAACCGACCACTAAATCATAGAAAACTCACTCAATGGCAAGATTATAGTTCTTCTTTGTAAAGAGAATGTCCAACTTGGACTGAGTGTCCTTCTCAATCAGGTGGAAGATCTACCAACAAGAAAGAGTTTGTAGTGACTCATTGATTTACAAAAATCGATTCTAGACTCTCAGACAAACCTGATTGGTCGACGATCCACAATAGACGAAGAGACCGCCCCACTCAGAGAGAACAGACTGCACATCGGACATCTGATAGTCTCCAGCGATAAACTTGTTGACATAGTCGAAGATGGTGAGATTGTATGTGACCGGACCCTCTATCGCGCTGTTGCAACAATAAGGACAAATTGAGAAGATTGAGGTGTGAGGTTTATTCTATTGCTTACACGGTGCAGTAATAGAAAAATTTAGAATTTTTTTAATTTTTAAAACCAGCGCGCTAAATCTGCTGCGCTTTTTCTCAATCAAATGAACACTTTTGGTTCACAAACAATCGAATAACATAGGCTGCCAGACAGGGAATAGGTAATTATTTCGGTCCGAGCTGGGGCTCGAACCCGCTACCTTCTGATCGGCAGTCCGACACACTACCATCTGGGCCACCTTGAAGGCAACTTACCCTTGCACAACTCCCGGTTTGTTGGCCTTCTTCACGATCAATAGATAGTTCTTGTAGAAGTGGACGAGAACCTTTTCGCCTTCGATGGCCAGACACGAGCCTCTTGAGTCGTGTTCGTAGAAATAGATGGCCTGCCAGAGCGTCGAGAATGCGAGGAAATAAGTGGATCAAGGGAGGGAAATCGGCAGGAGCTAACTTACATCTTTGTAGGCTACGACGAAGTGAGAAGTTTTCCCGGATTCGATCATCATGGAGCAGTGCTTAGGGCAGCCAAATTGGTCAAGAATCGTCTGAAATGGTCAACAAGGTGTAACTTAAGAGTGTTCGGGTCGATAATTGAAGCATGTCTACCTTTTCCTCTTTATCTTTCGGCCCGATAACAAGACTCATAATACTGCCTTCTGTCGTGACATAAACACCCACACCATTGGAGAGAGCTTGCAGACCGAGACCTGTCACTGGCCGTGGACAGTGGTGCAGGACGCGACGTTTACTGTGCCTGGAGAGATCGACACAGGGTTTAACAACTCTCTTACCTAACAATATATTTATAACTTTACGCTTATCAACTATGTATTTACCGATCTCTGGTCACGTCTCCTTTGAAGATCTGGACAACTCCATTCTCGTGGCCAATAACCATGTAGTTCATATTCTCCATCACCTCTAGGCAAGTCACCTAAGAGTAACACAAAAACGGCTCTATCGATAAAGAAACTTTAGTTATAATGTTGAACCAAGAAAGTTAGAGATCAATAAGTCTGAATTTTATTAAATGTATTAAGAATATTAATATATTTAATATACTACTTATAATTAGTAAGTAGCAAAACATATTTAAAACAATTATTAATATATTATAATATTAAATAGTTTTTATCTACAATAGATATGGAGTAAACTATTTATCTGTTCATATTTTTCTTACTGGAGATTCGGGTCCTTCTAATGGACCTGCGGAAACAATTCGCGAACAGAAAGGCATTCCATCTCCGTCCCACTGGAATATAATAAATATAAACATTAATTATGTCCAGATTCTCAATATTAACTTAACAAACTATAATTTACCTTGTTAACATTCCAAACTTTTATTTTATCATTAGCGCCATCGTCGCGCTGAAAAAGAACAGAAATATAACGAAAGGTTAAGTATTTTAAAGTCTTTCTCGATTGGTTGGATAAATTAGATCAATCAATATCATATCGATCCTGAGCATAGATATTACATATTTAATTAGATGGGCAAACAAATTATGTAATCACAGTTTTTTCTATTCGTTAATGAAACTTTCAATCTACAATTAGCTCTAATCAAGGTAAAATAGCTGACCCCAACAGTGATTAGAGTGTCATTCTGCTTCATCTGAGTGCAGAGATGAACAGTCCGCTCATATGCCTTAAATAAGGTGACCTTGAGAGCGCGGTCTATTCGTCGGACCACTCCTGTGACGTCACCAAACCAGAGGTATCCACGACCACTAGTGGAGCACGTGATCTCCACATCCTGGAATGAAATACAGTCAAAACTGTTCTTATGTGTTTTATCAATTGATTTGATGAACATGAGATGCTTATGTAATGATAATAGTCTAAGCTACCTTTAATTCTTCAAAGGGGTCCTTTGTAATTGGATCTTTCAGAGTAGTTTTGTCAAAGAAATAAAACCGTCTTGACTGAAATTAGAATAAAGCAGAAGTGATTATTCCATTGTGACATGCAAACAGGAGATGAGTTATATTGCATCATCATTACCGTCTCATTAAAATAATTAGTAAGAGTTAAAAATATTTAAAATGAATACATGAAGATTGAAGCAAAATAAATATAAATTATTACACATTCCAAAGATAAATTTAAATGTTATAGTTCACATACATATATTGAAATTTATTGCTGAATACAGATGCAGTAAATTATTTATTTACTTAAATTTTATTTGATTTTAATGATTTCCTTAAAATATATCTGATAGAGTACAATATTCAGTTCTGACCATTCTTATTATTGATATATCCAGATACATAATTATACCCAAAGACATAGATCTATTTTGCATAAAATAGTAGAAAGAATGATTCTGATAATAGTGCCGATTAATTTGTCATAAAATAGATCATGTGCAATATTGCTGTACAAATTGATTTTTTGCAGTTTCTGATAGATTAGGTCTTAGCTCCTGGATCTTGCTTTAGATTTAGTTCCTGGACCTTCCTTTTTATTGACCCCTGATGGATCTTAGGCCCTGGGGCTCCGTACTAAATCTAGATTTCCTGATAATGAACTGACTTTGACTATTTTGGTGTCTTATTGTAGGTTTTTATGGTATTGAATTCTTTTCTGACCATATAAAATCAAAAGTTTGTGTGTTTGAAAAGTTTGTGCCTGAAATCCTTACTTGGATTTCAGGCCCACCAGATGGCCCCCAGAACCAATCAAAATCGATTATTTGCAATATTAAAAGCATTTTTTGTAATAAAATTGTTATATTGAAGATTTTTTATGAAGCTAATGAATAATCATTAATATTTAAAAAAAAATCTTTTATAGTTCCAGGTACTCAGCATCCATGACCACCCAATAATCATTTAACATTATCTATTCTTAAATCATAAATAAGGACTTTTTGCAAAATGTTGACCAGGTAAAAATTGTTAACTAGCTAATTTCTTTTGATTCATTATCTAGATGTATATATAAATTTTTATCAAAATGTGATAATGGTAACATTTTGAAAATGGAACAAATTCAAAATGGCCCATATAAAATGGCCCAATGTCATATATATTCAACATTTAAATTCCCTATCTAAGCAAGAAAAACTTTAAATCACAAATAACTGCTTTATGATGCATTTTGGATGGTTAAAATATATTACCAATAGATATAAACATGTATATAAATTATAAAAATTCATCATTAATTTTTTGAAAAAATGTCTATGTATGAATGACATCATAGTCATTTTTCCTAAAAATTATGGTTTTAGTGAATATCTCAAAAAAAGAAAGCACCTGAGACCCTAAAAAAGGGGCATACTCTATCAGATTGGGTAGGTAATGAAATGAACTCTACAAAATAGTCAGCAAAAAGTGATGTTTTGGCACTAAAATGACACTATTTGACCCTTGAGTGATATATATATATATCCAGTAAAAGGTTATAAAGCTCTCAAGTAATATCTTAAGAAGGATAATAGTTAATATATATTTAGGTATATTTATAATATATTCAAATTACTACATAAATAATGAAAAGTGCATATAGCATTAATAGATTGGTATAGGTAGGTATAAGAAAAATTGTATTAAATGTATAAGAATATTTCTTCTTATTAATTTTTTTCTATTTTATCATAGTTATATATTATATTGTTAAGTTCATGGTCAACCCAAATAATATTGATTATGCAGAAATATTTAGCTAGTTTGCTGTCTAGTTATGTTGTCTACTTATACAAAGAAATGTATTAAAACATCATATAAATGTGTAAATGAATCAAAGCTCCTTCAATAAATTTTGGCAGTAAGAGGAATCTAAAAATAACACATGGCAATTCCAATAATTTTTTCTAAAAACCAAAGCAATTGAGTGGCTATTGTTAATATGCATTTCTTATCTCCACATCAAAAATCAGATCATTTTTGTTACATAATAAAGCATCTGCCTATCTTAGGTGCATGTTGGTCCCAATTTGCTGGGTTGATGGATTTGTTTCTTGGATCCATGTTGCACAGCATGTCAGTGTGTGATTCTATTTTTTAGATTAGTAGACTCTGATTGGCTTATATTTTATGCACCTTTCTTATACAAGAAATTTTCTCAATAATTCACTGTCTGTTATACCTTAATATATTGCCATACATATATCACATTCATGTTTTATGTTTTCTGCTTGAAATAAATAATGTTAATAGTGTAAAATTACTTATTATGTAAAACATAATTTAATATTTCCTTACAATTCAAAATAGTGCATTTTATGTATTATAATGTACTTTTAATTATATATTTTTAATATAGAAATCTACATAAATTTAATAAAGGATTATTAAATATAATGGAGTGAGTCAGAGAAAAACATCATAAAAATATGCAGATAAAATATTTATATAAAATAGAAAAACATTAACTAAACTAATATCAATTATTTATAATGTTATAATAGTATATTATTTTATAAAATACTGATTGGTAATTATTATAATAAGGTGTCAAGAATCTTAACATTATGTGGTTATAGGTGTTGAGAATCATTTCTTGACAATTTATGAAAGATTATTATCTATATAAATGATGCTTTGAAATATTCATGATTGGAAATTTTATTTCATGCCCAGAATTTCCTATTAAAGCAAATAGCAAAAAATCTTTTATTTGGCAGATAAATTTTTTTGGCAAATATTATGTTTATGAATTAACCAAAAAACATGACAAAAGGTAATACAAACAAACAGATTTATGGAAAAATATTGTTTGAGGAATGTCTTTTAACAAAAAAAGATGATTTCACATGTAAATGGACAATTTTATTACATTTTTTCTATGTTGGTTGGCATGGGGTTTATGGAACATTTTCATCAATAGTAACAATAAATTCATTAATTGATAGTGTACAGTGTGCAACCATCCATTCAGGTTGAGGCAGAGTATCACTTACTGCATCTGATATTATTTTTTTTTCAAAATGGTAATTCTTTTGTTGTAATGTTTGTTTGATTCTGGACTTTTATGGACAGTCATGGCTTGAATTTTATGATTTTGATAGCCACATGATTTCTGACTACTGTTAGCTGTATGCAATGGTTTGTGTATTTGCATGTCAAACAAGTGCATTGGCAGATATTTTTTATCATTGTAGATAGTGAATTTTTGAGTAGGATTTCTTTCAAACAGTACCACTGATGACTATTTCACTTTGTTTTGGGAATTAGGACACATAATCAAGGGGCAGTTTGAAGATATAACTTTATAGCAGTTACTGAACATATCTATGGTGAGTCTGGTATTTCAAAAATGGCAATTTGATTTCTTCAATCACTTTTTATGGCTTTTACATTCTTTTCTGACTTGTATTTTAAAAATACCAACAATTCAAGGCCATCTTCCTTTTTTCAGGCAGAATTTTTTTTGAGAGGACTCATCATAACCATTTCTTTCCTCGAAAACCATTGTGGTATATTAATATGAAGAAAACTTTGTCTTATAATTTCTGAGGTGTGTTTCTGTCAAAATATTTAGACTGTTAATATTTCCAATGAAATTGGTATTTTTTGTCCACTAAAAACACTGATAGTGATGAATGGAAGCTTTTCTGATATAATTGCAAGTCTAAACGAAGATTATCTTATTAAAATAAATGTAATATCTGTTTTAATATTTATACACTAAAAAATAACTCACATAAGCCATAAATAAATGTCTCAACCGAACAGTAGTTTTATCAAAAAAAGGAAGATATTGAAAATAAAACTGTTGCTATAAATAACCATGATTAAAACAAATTTGCGCAATTGTTTAGACAAATATTTACTAATTTATAATAATATATATTTACAAATAAATTAAGCTTATATTTTCTGTAAAAATTAAAGGTTTAAAATTTAAATTTCTGACATTTATTTAGAAAAAATAAAAAAGTTAAAGTTTTAATATTAAAATTAAACTGCATTATAAATTAGAAAAATAGCAAATATTCAATAAATAGAAATGAATAGCTATTAACAGAAAATTATTTTAGTATATGACTAATGTAGTCAACCAAAAAATTTATTACTGTAAAATCTCCCCCCATCAATCTTCCAAAAGCCAAACAATAATGTCTTGTTGGGAGAGAGAGTCGTTCGATCGTTGGAGTTTGATAAAACAGAGGTATTTTTTGATACATTTTTTTATGTGTATTCTATATAAGCACACGTATAATGGTTACAAACTAAGTTAAGTAGAATAAATTGTATAGTTTACTTTAATCAGCTGTTACTTAATATAGGGTAAGTATTATACTTAATAATGCGAATGAGAGTACACAGACTACGACTGACTGGAATTACTTATTTGAAAATGTAAATATTAGTTTCATAAGTCGTTCGATAGTGAATGAGGTCATTGTTCGCGTTGGAGAGAAAAACGCTTGAGAGAGAAAGATCAATTATATAAGGAACTTTGATATGGTATATCTATGATCCGTGCAAAATGTTAAGTAGAATTCATGAGTGGAAATCACTCCGTGCAGAGATATAGGTCTGATATTAAATGGTTTTACTGTGCTTTCTAAAATGAATGCCATTTTTAATATAAAATTTATAAAGATGTGTGATATTTACTGAAATTTCATCAATTATTGTAACTGCTCTTTGTGAAAATAATGGATGCGGTAAAGACGTGTTTCGTTTCGATATATGTATATCCCAAAAAAACGACAGGGTCGTAAAATGGCAGCCAATGATATGATAATAATGTAAAATATATTGATAAAATGTCCAATCAAAAAAGATGGTGAAATCAAAATTGACGCAAAGAAGATGTAATATTAGTCTAAACAAAAAAGGGTATTATTTCAATAGTTATGTTTATTCTTGGTGCCTAACTAAAACAATGTGACGAATGTATAGCAGGAAACCGACCACACACACCACATGATACAATTGACTGTAGATTCTTTATCAACATTAGTTATATGTGAGTTCTGCATCTAGAAACAAATGCGGCTATTTTACAGTCGAGATGTTATACTGTTTACTGAGCCGAGGAGCTACTCATACCATTGCAATACCATAACATCTTCAAAACGTCTCGCATAAATTATGTTTTCCAGTAAATTTACAGTAGTCCAGATTTCTATTTTACTTGTTCAGTATGCATAAGTTCAACATATTATCAATACGCCTGTTGAAAATTGTGCATTTTTTGATATAAATATAAATATACATATATTATTGTATAACTGATGAATAAATATCCTCAAGCAAATTGTAATATGGCTTTGATATTATTTTAATTCAATTAAAATAACCGACCACAAATTAAATAAACAAAAGTTTGAAAACACTAGGAATAAGACATCTTGAGATATTATGTAAATAATCTATAAAAAGTTTTAATTTCGTTTTTGAAGCCCATCAGGAGGACAACTGTTTCTCAGAAAAGATATTATTTGCAGTTGCCCATATTTTTAGATAAGTTTAATCTTTTATTTAATGAAAACTATAATTTTAATTCTCTCGTCAATTTTATGTAATAAATTTTGAACATATTTTATTACCTAGTGGTACAACTTTAAAAGGATTTGAATTACGAACTGGAAGAAGTTAAAATAAAATACAATTTAATGAAATAAACTGAGAAATTAGTAATTAATGAGAACATACAATAAAAAATCAATTAGTCAGGTGTGGAGATTCCAGTCAACGAAATATGAGAAGGTGAAATGCAAGACAAAGGCCGTAGATAGAATTAAGAGAAATATGAAAGAAAAAGAAGTTATGCCGGTACAGGGTTGGGAGTGAACTCAATAAGAATTAAATCATTGAGAAAGGTGGAAGTCTGGTTCCTTCTGAATTTGTTTAACTAAATTACTTCTCTGCTAAATCTTGAATTATTTTTTTATACATTATCAGTATAATTGTTGCTCACATAATATAGATATAATATAGTTTTTCATAAGTGTAAGATTTTTTAAAAAATAGTTTAATTATTAATTCTTTTTCATTGTAGACGTAGACTTTACAAAAAGTGAATTAGACTAACTGAAAGGAAAGTTTTTTATGCGATAGGATCTTAGGGGAGCACATTGTGTTTGTAATTCTTTCTCACATAGAAAGAAGACAAAACAAAAAGAACGTCACATTCTATGGCATTTCTCCACAATCAAATCACTGGCTACTTTGGTTCTCCGTACCAAACGAACTGGGCGTGTTTCCTTGGCGTTCCCATCTAGTATTTAATTGGCCACTACCTCTACATATTTATAAGGTGACAACGTCTTCAATTCCATAGCGATAACAATTTGGGAATATTTCTATGGATGCAGCTGTTTCGAAGAATACTGTGCTCAAAATTAGGTTACAGCCTGTACACAAATTTCTGAGTCATTTAAAATTACAACAATTTTGAAAGTATTTATTGAATTAAAGATATTGAAAGAAAAGTTTTCAATGGATATGAATTAACTGTTGGCGTACAGCTTTGTGTTATCATATTTGTGACATTAAAATGGCGTCCGAATTCAAACGACCGCCAGAATTCAAGAGTGAGTTGTGAAATATTATATTAAATAATTAAATAATTAATTGATAAATTAGATTTGTTTTTATTAAAATATATTTTAAAAAGTAATTTGTAACTTTTAGTTTTTTTACGATCTTTGAGAAAGAATTTATTTGAATTATTTTTCTTCAATTTAACTTTCCTCTATAAACGATACTAAATGTAGTAATTTGTTTTATGGTATATCTGTAATATTATGTAACTAAACTCAATTGCTTAATTTTATTTAATTAAAAGACACTTTATCCAATTTCTAAATATTTCCATTTCTAATTAATAAAGTCGAAATATTAAAATCGAAACTAATAATAAAAGATGAATAGATCCTTCTCAAAATATTTATTTACAATTTTAATTAAATAAAAATGGCTTTCAATATTTTTATATCTAGAATTTATCTAAATTGTTAATAGAAATTTTCATATAATTTTTTTTAAATTTAATTATTTAATTTATTTTTAAAAATTATTATTTAAATTATTTGAATTATAATTTTATTTCCTAATTATTTGTCATCCACGTGAATAACATCAAAAAACTAAGCTCCTGCCATATTTTCTTAGAAAGTTTGTTGCTATACGACCGACGTATGTATTGAATTATCGTTAAGTTCATGTCGTTCTCAATAAAAATGAGATATTTTAATGGGAGGTAAAAAGCTTCTCTCTTATAAATATTTCGTAAAATATAACGAGTTAAAGTAGGTACCTACATTTAGCGACAATTGTTTTTTAATCAATATTTAGAAAAATTTTAAATGTAAATTTAAAATTTAAAATTTTAAATTTTAAAATCAAATTGATAAATGAAATTAAGAAAGTCACATAGAAATTAAATAGAATCATTATTTAAATGGAAATCTTCCCTTTCTAGATGAAGACTAAAGTGACAATATTTAAAATTAAGATCAATTGGAACTCTTTAAAATTTTCAAAACCAACATTCAACTTAAAATCTTGTTCTATTTATTTAAAATTTTTATTTCAATTTCCTATATAATAAAATTACTATTGGTATTTATTATGCGATTTCAATTGCTAGAAGCAAATCCGAATCGCAACACTATAAAATAAAGAGTCATACAATAATACAACTCATGAAAAGATAAAAATTAGTATATCTTATTTGGGACCATTTGAACCCGGGTGGCAAGACTGTCTTGTCATGACAATAACATTAGTTTTATGGAGTTCAAAAAAGATTTCTACATCGACTAACCCGGTGCTAAATAAAATAAAACGTTCGACCATTTTATATCGCATGGAAAGGTAAATTTCAACAGACGACATAAAACCATTTGATTCTATTCGTTAGATTGTACAAATATTTTATTATTATTGGAATTATTTGTAGTACCTATATCTGAATTTGTCAGTTTTTATTTCATGAGTTTATTTCTGAACATTTACTGGGTATTCACCTACATAACAATAGTGGATTCAGGGGGGGGGGGTTTAGGGGTTTAACCCCCCCCCCTCAGCTTGTTGACACAATTTTTTATATACCATATTATGGCTTATGGGACAGTAATTTAAAAAAAATTTTGCCACTGCGCGTAGATATGCATAGATACTTTTAAAATATATACCTATAAATAATGTATTTACAAATTAGCGGCTTTGTGCTTTCTTTGTCAATAAACAAGAAATGCAGGTGTTTGTAATGATTCTTCGTTACATCATCTTTTGTTTTACTAATGTAAAAACATTTCTTCTAAATGCTCTTGAGCAAATTTAGAGTCACTGATCTATGATTTGAGAATAAATAGCCACGGGCTAATAGCCTCTGTTATGTAACCCAATTCAAAGTTACCCGTCATAAGAGTCAAAAATCAGGAAAATTAAAACTAATTTTATAATAATTATATCCTATTTTTAACATTTTTCTGGGCAGGACCCCTGACACCCGTCTACAAACCCAAAAAATTTCCTCGTAGGCTCGGATTTCATAGCCTCGCTTCGCAGGCCGCTCGCCATAATTTCAGGTGGTAGGGGGAGTACAAAATCAAACCACCCCCCCCCCCTTAGGCCAAAAAGCTGTATCCGCCCCTGCATAATACTCGTGAATTTTATAGCTTCTTGGTAATATAGTTATTATTTTGTAGTATAGTTTCATTCTATAAGTTTTTTATAATAATATTCTACTCAAGTTTACTTCTTCAAGAATATTAGTTCTGATATTTCTCTCTCGTATTCAGTTAATTTTGGTTAGGTGTTGTGGAAGATCTTGAAAATGATCAAGTTCCCTAGATCTCTTGGAATATTTTGTGCATATCTGAAGAAGCAAATTCCTGAGAAACTTATTAGAATAAATTCATAGAATATAAACTCACTTAAATATAATACCAAAGAACTACCAAATACAGGAGTACTATGACCGTGAATACTCAGTAATATAAACAATAAATACTCATGAATTAATACCGACAAATTTTAGAATACGGCTTATGTGCTAAGTAGTAATAAATGCAACAAAAATACAAATTTAAAAACAATTTGTAATGAAACACTGTACACAATCTGTACACAGCTTTATTCCATTTATTTTCTAAATTTTGATGGTAAGATAGTCTGGCCACCCCAGTATTCACATGTCCGGGTTAAATTGGCCGATCTCTTCTTTCTACAAATAAACATCCGTCAAAATCGATAAAAACTATAAGTTTTGAAATAATTGAAACTCGCCAAATATTACAATGTTTACATTGTCTAGAATTTGAAGGAGACTGTTTGCCCACTTTAGCAAACTCGAATTATTAAATCCTTCGATATCAAATCAAGTTCACCCAAACAAGCACTGAAATAATGTGTGTGTAACGAGTCAATGTTCCCTTTCAGATACCGTCGTGTTAAATGCAACCATTTCAAAATATAGAATAAAACCTTTTACTGGGAGGTTATAAATTATTTAATATACTTTCTACAAGATTTAAATTATATTTAGATCTATTTTCGCTTTGCTAATAGTGAAAAGACTGATCTGATACATTTATCTAATAATATCAGGTAGGTACACATCTCTTATTGTTTAAAATACAAATTAAAATTGTTTTAATTTGTTTTTAATATCGAATAGATTAATAATTCAAATAAATTAACTGAGTTTAGAATGACTACTTTAAAAAACAAATCGCCATTGCTATAAATAATTAAGTTCGCTCCATGTTCGCAGGCTTAACTATTTCCTCGATACCACATCTTTCCTACCTCCTCCTCTTTTTTCAAGACCATTAATGCTTGTCACGTAGATAACTCCTCAAAATAACTGGCTGTTGACACTTTTGCCAAAGTGAAGACAGATTGACCCAAAACTTCCTTCTCTTTCTTTTCCCTCTTTTTCGTCTCTGCTGGTTCCAAAGATAAAGACGTCATCTAACGAAGTCACAAACCAAAATACCGCGACAGCTCCCCATTAAAAATGTAGACTCAAAGGAGCTTTTTAAAAGCGATTTTTATTTGAAGTTCAGTATATAAAATATTTATTTATATATTGCATTTATTTCTTTGAAAAACGAATAGCTAAATTCCTATCGACGATGGGACAGTTTATTCTTTTCTTACGTCGAATTGAGGCTGATCTATACTCCCTGAGGTAACTATTTTACATTTTATTGTTCGGTATATTATATTCATTAAAAAATTTATTTATTTGTTATTTTCTTATTAGAATATCTCAACACGCCTATATCTTCTCTCTTAGTGTTCTAAATATTCTGCTATAGTGTTTATCAGAGGTCTACGGTCGTCACTTAGTGTTATATTCATATTAAAACATTTAATTACGTTATTGTTTGATCTCAAAACTGCTAAATTATCGTTGTTCCAACATGTTTTTCACTTTTCATGAAATTAAATATATTTGAAAAAGAAATGCAAGTTGAAGAATAAAGGATATTCGAATGGGAAACTTAATTTAATTATTTTGATAAAATCCTGAAACTTATCTTGAAAGACGAACGCTTTTACGCAAAATAAGTTATTTAATTAAAATATTGTATTCTTTCATTTTAATTATTACAATTGTTCTTTTCCCGTTTTCATAACGATACAAAACCCAGTTATTACCTATCAACAAGCAAATCTTCTGTGCTTGTATCACAATCGATGTCAGATACCAAAGAGGTAACCAATGGTGTTCAAAGATAAACATACACAAATCAGAAAGGGGAGAGAAAGAATAGAAAGGATAAGCGGGTTCTATCTTTGCCATATAAGCATCACAGTGCCCCCCCCCGCCTCCACCTCTTTTCTTTTTATGAAACAATACCTTTCGTACTATCATCGCCAACATAAACTCTCTCAAATTCCTCTATTGTCTGATCACGTCGGCTAAGACAACTACATAGGAACCAGACATTTCATTATATCGACAAGAGTATCTCAACTATACCGGAACCAAAATTAATTACTTCAAGACCATAAATTGCCGCTGGTTCCTCTATATAGATGGCTGTGTTCCTTCTTCCGTGTTAAGTGCGTCATTTTAAAGTGGGTCATTATATTCTTCGATTCATATATCCTTTATCTGGGGCTTTTAAAAGTTATTAAATATTTCATTCAATCAGCATAATTGAATATGTGGCTTTGATTTGGAATCGCAGAGGTGTTTTTTTACTGTTGCATTGTAAGTAATTAAAATAATTTTAATATCTATAAGTCTTCGTGAATTACTGCTATATTAATTATTTTAATGTATTATAAAAAAACACAATTGATACATTTTATAATTAAAATATATAATTTTAAATTTAAATTTATCAAAAATACGTTAACAGGTAAATACATTCATTGAACTCGGTTTATGTGTAAAAGTAATATTAAATATGTAATGATGGATTATATACATAGATAAAGTTTTCAAATTGAATTCTTAATATTTCAATTGCTATCGTTTATCTTTTTCTCCACAGAGTTTGTTATTTTTATTGGGTATAGCACAAAGTTTTTAGACAACAATATAAACCTCAAGATCACCTCAAAAGTAAAACCAAAAAATCCGTTAAGATGTTACATAAAAGGTTAATTATTTAACTATGTTTTAGAAGGAATTATAAAGCTAAAATTGTGAGTAAAAATCTTTCTTGCGTTACACAAAAACTGATAAAACTTGATAACTGATACACACCGTTTGTTTAGAGACAGAGAATAAAAAGGAAATCAGCCTTAAATTAAGGATTGTTGTGAATTTATAAACAGAATATGTTTGCTGATATGCACGAGATGGTTCTCAAATATAACATTTTACACAGAACTCAAAGAAACAATGGTCCTTTTATAGCATAAGATAAGTTGTCACTATATTCTTCTCTTTTAATGTATTTAAAGTTTGACAACATTTTCGCATAAATGTATTTAATATTATAACTTTCTTCTAATAAGGAATGATATAGTGGATCGAACAAGATTCGATAACGCACACTTTTTACTGAAAAATTCATGTAAATTTACTGAAAAAACATTTTTGACTAATTTTAAATTAAAATCTTTTTCTTATCGACGACTTTATTTTCGACGAACGAAAATTGTTTTTTAAGTTGTCGCTATATAGTGCTTATACACCATCTTTTAATGACAACAAATAAACACATAGAAGTCTAAATTGATTTAAAGATTTCTCAAATAATTATGTTGGCATACTATTGATGTAATAGTAGAGATAAAAGTCTTTATAATAAAACGAGGTTGTACAGAATGAACCCAAATACCTGCAGATCAGTGTCATATACATAAAGCCTAAGTTTAGTATATTTATTGATCTTGGCTACTTAAACACGAAGGGGGATCATATATTTCCCAAGGTGAAACAGCGAGGAGAATTGAAATGCAACCATTAAAAAAACCCTCTCTGATGTTTTTAAAAAGGTACTTGAAATTAGAATAGCTATTCACGCTATTTATCTTACGTATCCTAGCCGAGCCTACATTGTGTGGGAAAAGATATTCTGGCAGACTTTGTCGGAGGATTGAGTATTTATATAATATGCAGGTAACTTGAGGTTTTCCCTAATTTAAGATTAATTAGTTTTGGATATTTCATCCAGCGAGCTTACAGCTCATTATTTGTAAGGAATAATATACAGAAGTATAATAAAGTTAGAGAGTGTATACGCAGGTACTAATTACAAATAGAATATGTATAAACACAATTATTCAAACAATATTTACTCCATATTTGAGTAGTTAAATTGAGTAGTAATGAAATGTCACTATTCATTAGAACATAATATATGAATATCATGAATCGATATATTTTTGTTTTTGTATTTTTTCCGATTAACACAGATTACAGAAAAACACGATAAAAGAAAAGAAATTATTTAAATGAATTTAGTTTTTAGGATATAGCAATTACATTTTTACCTTTTAATCAGTTGGTTTTATGTTTTGGGATTTAGTCAGCTAAATATGTCAATTGTTTTTTCATTGTTTGAACCATAGATATTGTATATTATATATAGAACTAGATTAGACATCTAAAATATTTTTATACTAAAGTATGTTGCATCGTGTGTATGGCAAATCCAGAGATGTGATTGGTTAAATAATTTGAAAATAACTTTAACAGAATATATATATTTAATTGATGCATATAAACAATTATTGAA
>JAUZNC010034647.1:0-19453 GCA_034780395.1 Vannuccia rotundouncinata
GACCCTAGAGATTGAGAAGGAGACCTCTAATGGAGGAAGGACCCTAGAGATTGAGAAGGAGGCCTCTAATGGAGGAAGGACCCTAGAGATTGAGAAGGAGACCTCTAATGGAGGAAGGACCCTAGAGATTGAGAAGGAGGCCTCTAATGGAGGAAGGACCCTAGAGATTGAGAAGGAGACCTCTAATGGAGGAAGGACCCTAGAGATTAAGAAGGAGGCCTCTAAAGGGGGAGTGTCTGACTCCTACTAAACTTTGCACTCTCTGTCTGGCAGTACGCTGACCCTGTTGTGAATCTACTGGACTTGAGTGACGTATTCCGGCATCGCCTCTTCAGGGAGTCCTGTGTGTTCCACCGGGGCAACTATGTAAAGCACCTTGACCAGCTGGGGAGGGAAGTGAGTCAAGTTATCATTCTGGACAACTCCCCAGCTTCCTATCTTTTCCATCCTCAGCATGCGGTAAGTGAATTCAGGTTTTATCTTAAGTATTTTCAGATATTAAAATATAAGTTTATACTTCGAGTCAAAATTTAATTAGTTTTTTTTATCTCTATTTTAATGAAGTTTGGCAGCATTCAGTGTGGATAACTTTGGTTGAAGGAAATTATCGATGCTAATTTTCTAATAATCGATATTAATTTGAACACACTTTTGTCCGGTAATATTTGACCCTGCCAACCAGTGACTCACAAATTCCACCGTCCACACGAAACTGCTTTCAATACAGAACCTTTCTCAACCGGTCTCTTCCCCATGGGTGGTTTACCCCCCCCCCCCACCCCTCCCTCTCTACCGAATGATTGCAACCACATATGAAATAATCACTGCTTCTAAACCCGAGGGTGTGCATGTACCGCCTAGCACTGCTGAACGTTTCCAATGACCTGGGTATCCAGCTTCTCTCCTTCTCCAAGTTATCCCTTTCTCTTCATTTCTCTCCTTCCTCGCTGGTTGGTAGAAAATCAATATCGGGAAACGTGCCAGCACACACATACACCCGCCAGCTGCACAGATCTGCCTGCTGCGTTAAGAATAGTACGGTTCTATAGTGTAGTAAATAATACTGGTTAATCGTGTCTCTGGAAGTAGCATTACTAGAGAAAAGTTTACCTCGTCTTGAGTGTGTGGGTGTGTGCAGTGTTGATGACTTCAATTCTACACTTAACCTAGTGCATTTGGGGCTGGCTCGCATTCTCACGATCTCTTAGCGCTCTTTCTATCAATCTTATGAGCCGAGGAGGCTGCTCACTCTTTAATTCTAGGTTGTTTAGTATCTATCATCCTGAAGTTCTTCTGAGATTCTGCTGTCACTATATTGATTATAATTATTATCAATTGGTAAAGGATAAGGCCTAATATTTGTGATGATAATTCATTTATAATTCGCTCAGTCTGTCTGTTAGATCTCTGCTGTTGATTGATTTAAATATGCCACTATCAATTAGTTGTTTATGATTTTGCGATTTCTCATATTTAAACCGTATTTAAGGGTTGCAGATTTGTTTCATATCAATAAAGATAAATCTATAAATTATAAACATTTCCACCAAAATGGTCAAGTTCTTTTAAAACACACAACCATTGTCTATCTTTATCATCTGAGTTCTCTTTAGAATTGTATCCTATAAATGGAAATCTTCCAGATCCCGATCACGTCGTGGTTCGAAGATCCCGATGACCGAGCTCTGCTGGACCTGATCCCCTTCTTCAAGGAGATGGCCGCTGCCGACAATGCCCTCACCTTCCTTCAGACCTGTCCGCCCCCCAAGTCTGCCACAACTATCTGCTACACGATAGGAATGTATTCGGACGACTGACCCCCCCCCCCTCCTCCCCCAAACACCATCACAAGCCTTCTCTTTCTTCATTTGGTGCTCGACACAAAATTGAATTGATTTGGATTTATCGGCCAGCTTTGGAATCCTTGCGAATGCTGCTACTCTTCTTGTATGAGAGATAACCGGAGTGCACGCATAGTATTTTCGTCTCGTATTTATATTAGAAAAGATTATTTATTGATGTCCGTGTTTCAATCGTGTTACAATTTTAATGCAAATATTTTATTATTTTTTTGTAAAATTCGTTGATTAAGATATACATAGAAGACATTTTTCTTACATTTATTTATTTATGAACAACCTGTTATTTAAGAAACGGCTATATTATATTATATTCTTATTATTTTAATTTGTGTGCAAACTGATTTTATTGTATCAAATATTTTACACAATTTGTCACAGCAGGAAACTTCTAATTTAAATGACTAATCTTTATCGAAATACACATACAATCGATTTTGGTGGTGCAACTTTTAACAATTCTGATTGGTTGAACAATCTTCAAAATTTGAAACAAAATATGTCTTCCATCTACGCCTATTACTATTCTAAATTGTGCTTTTTTATTACTGACTATAATTTAATTGTACATCGATTACTTACTTATGGATTATTCTCCAACTAAATATTGTGCGGTTTGGTCTTTCGTGGTCATTTTCAGAAAGCTTTGGAAACAAATCTATCAATGTATATTACTAGTGTGGGCCTTAACAATCATTTTATATTTCTTCTTGATGTATTTTCATTATATAACATTAATATTTATATATTAAATTTTCTTGTTTGAACATTCGCGGCAGCCCATTAGTATAAAGTTTAGCATCATTAGTATTCTCCTATTTTTTATTAAATTAAAACTTACTTTTGCACCTATTTAAAAGATAACAATTTGCCTTTTGTATTTCTTCACACCCTGCTATGCTGTATTTGTGTTTTCGCTCGGAGTATATTTCAATTTTTATTATGTTATCAACTTTATGCAAACCATGATTACTTATTTGTTTCTTTACTACTAATATTATATTCATTAAAATATTGTTATTATGTAGACCAGATTATTTTAAATAATGTAAATATTGTTAATTTATTACATGTACTACTTTTAATAACAGGAGTAGTATATGTATATATTAGTGTATCGTTTGTATCTTCTTTATTACTATGCAAGTTGATGTCAGAAGGCTCTATTTTTACATTATATAGAGAAACGACTCTATTTTTATAGATGTCATTAATGTCAGAAACAAATATAATTTGAATAACTTTAATTATTACTGTATAATAATACAAATGTTGTTTTGTTTTGCATCCTATTTTATCTTTACCCAGTCAACCCTCCCATTAAATGCCTTCTATATATAAAATCAAATATTATTTTGATTTAAAGAAAGTGCATAAACTGTTGCCACTTTCAAAAAGCTAAGTAATACTACTGTGCATACCCTTACACAGATATATATATATATATTAATACTATTTTTATCTGTTCTCTTATTTTACTTTCGATCATAATATTTTGATCGGACTTTTAACATATAAACTATCGATATTATATATTGATTTAAATTGGAAAACTATAAATGTGAACATACAATTCATTTATATATTTTTAGATATTAATGACATGAAAATTTTATTCTATGAAATCAATATATAATATCTATGTGATATATATAAATTAAACACAGTGAAATCCACACGAATATGTATGTTTATATGTTTTTGATTGGTTGAATAAAACTGAATGTAAAATAAATCTCTTATTTTTGTTAATACTTTTGCGAGATAGCTGAAGATGTTGAAACTATTTGATTGAACCAGAATAATAATTATAAATAATTATCATACTATTTGGAGGAATACAAAATCACACGCAAATATATCAACTGTCTCCATCTCTGATATTTTTGGACTTTTGTAGAGGCGCCCTTAAATCGATCATAAAGCTTTACCGTACGGTAAATTCACCAGAATCAACTGCCAGTGTTTCGAAACTCATTTCTCTGAAAGAAATTACAATTCATAGATTTCTTGTATTTTTCATTTCTTTAGTTTACTTTCAAATTTCTTTCAAATAAATATCAAATTAAATCTTTAATTTCTCTGAAATAATCTATTTTTCTAACCAAATTTAATCATTTTATCTTTTTTCCTAAATATTAATTTCTATAAATTTGTTTGTTGTTTGGTTGTTTGGTTGTTTTACATTGTTTTTATACTTATCGTTGGTCATTATATTCCTTTTTAAATTAGAGAGATAACTGAATGTAGGCATTGGACGGAATATGTATAAGAATTCCATTTTTAATGTGAAGCCGTTATACGCGTACGTTTTATGTTAAATATTTTACCATTATTAGAAATAGTTTCACTTTTGTATTCGTATATAAATTTTGTTATTATAATATGTTATATATATAATCATTATATAATGTGATAATAAATAATATTACCAATTCAATAATTTTGGAGAATAATAATATAGAACTTTATTTATATTGTCTATATATGCTGAAAGAATAATGAAAACATTTCAATGACGAATTCAGTACATTTTATTTAATTTAAATATTTAAAATAAAATTAATGATTAATAAAAAAAATTAAAAAGATTTAATTGATTATTATAAAAATTATGAAACATACAATTTAAAAAAATATCAAACAAATACATGTGAATGTTTGTATAGGAAGTTTCATTTGAAACAAATTTTTGCATAGTGACGTTTTATGTAGTGAATATAAAACAATTAAATTAACTTTTAATAAATCTTTGTGTAATCATTTGTAGAATCTGAACAATTCGTAAAGCAATTTTAAGATTCTAATTTTATTTTTATAAAGTAACAAGAAAGATTTTTGATTATAGATTTTATTCAAATATTGAGATTAACTTCTACTAATTTGATAGTTGAAATTACTATTACGATTTTAATTAATAACCTATTTTAACAAATTAACAAAATTTAGTAACTTTATTTGGTCATTTTAGGACGACTTAGTCGAAACCAACACGCCTGTAATTTGGTGTAAAAGAGAACAATTTTTAATAGTTACGCGATTTCGATAACGTGTCAGTAATTGCTCAGATTGTTAAATGGCGATGGACGCGGAGTTTGAATTGAGGAAGGCTACGACAACCAATCCGCGGGGAAAGAAGATGAAGATCGGTTCCGTGACTCTCTACAGTTCATGTCGGCCTCGCTGGATTCCCTTGTGAGCAATCTTGCTCCCAACCAGCTCCGACATACCCGATCGATTTTCAACTCGGACAACACCTTCACCGAAGTGGCTCTCTCTAAAGGAGTCTTCTCCTACTCTTAACATTTACTGGACTGGACCACCTCAATGAACACCAACTACCTCCCAGAGAAGCCTTTTATGAGGATCTCGGCCAGCAGGAGTGCAGCACTGAACGCTATACTCACGCGCACAGGCTGCACTCTGCTCGGCTGTGCAAATCTGGAAGACTATACGATGGACTATCTACGCCTGGATGTCTACCAGCTTGCCGATATTTTTGAGACCTTCCGGCAGCTTACTCTAGATGAGGATGGTTTAGATCTTGCCTATTATCTAACTCTACCCGGTCTCCCATTCGGCGTTCAAGATGACCGGTACTAAAGTTAATATCTATTTCTCTATATTTTTCCAATCTTCACCATCTGATATTAAATTTATGCTTTTCCAGGTTGGACTTCTCAAAGATGTAGACACATACTGTTTCGTAGAGGTGCATTCGTGGCGGCATGACATTCGTCAATACGCACAACGCCTCTTCAACATTCCTCGTATCCCTGACTTATAAGGTGATGAAAGCCCAGAGGTTGACCTGCTCTACGTAGACGCTAACAAACTCTATGGCCTGAACTCTCTCAGAAGTTGCCCTGGAGTCTAATTTTGAGTGGATTTCGGAGGATGAGCTACATAATCTGGACATTCTTAACTTTGACTATAATGGAGACGTGGACACTTGAAGGTTGATCTCGAATATCCCAAGGAGGTACAGGACCGCACCTGCGATCTACCCTTTGCTCCGGATAAATGCGGACAATATATATCAATTCCCCAAAAACACAATTGTATGTATCTTCCAGAAGTGAATAATGTTGAAATATTCAAAATCCTTGGAGTTAATTTCAACTTGAGTCTCAGCTGGGATAATCATATTGATTGATAGCCTTGTCAAAATTACCTCTCGCAGATAAAAATAAACACTTTTTATTATTATTAATATTATTATTAAAACGATAAGAAAAAGGCATAGTTAGGATTTATTTATTTTTCCGTAGGCATTAATATTCATAAATATAATATGAATGCATAATAAACGCAAAATCTGTTCTTCTGAAGTAGACATTATATAGAAAGCAACAAGCAAGTCATGAACTATCAACCTACATTTACAAATTGTTCAAATCTTAATTTCCATTAATGCTAAATCTGTACCTATATTTAAAATTGCTAAAAATCTGCTATATCTGTTAGAATTTGTGGTTCAATGTCTCAATTTTTTTAATATGTATGTATAATTATTGGTTAAATAAAATTCAACTCTAAGATAATATGAACTATATGTACATTTATCGTCGAAATCCCCCAAAAAAATATTTTTCTCAAACCGAATATTAATCATTTAAAAAAAATTAAATTTTGCTCTAAAAATAAATCGAGACCATATAAAATTAAAGTATCTTGTCAACGATATTAGTATTATTATCAACGATACATTTAACAATCGAATCAATTGTTTCAAAAAGAATTTGTTTGACTTTAAATAAAATCAAACAGTAAAAATACAAGGTGAAATACGATATATTTAAGAATTTATACAATCCAAATATAAAATATTTAATATCTTTATTCTTTGACATAAATTAAAGTATTTCAGTTTTATATTTTTTTATTGTAGAATATTGACATGAAATGTTATATTTATATTGGATTAATATTTTTATCCGCCATATTAGAATATAGGCACAAAAAATTGAAAAGTATTCTTTAAGAACAAAAGATTTCAAGAATCAAAATTTATTAATTCCAAAACAATAATATTACAGGCACACAATAATTAAATAGCATAAAATTAGATAAAATTATTTAAATATATAATATTGTTAAATAAAAAGGACTAATACATTTTAAAACTCGACAAAATAAAATAATAAGCACAGTGCCGATAATTATCTTATCCAAATAATACAAATAACTTAAGATTAATATAATAAATGTTGATTAATGCTTCGGTGGATTAATAACAATTTTATGCAAACAATGGGATATGCTTCCAACAGCCTCACATTTTTCAATTAAAACAAATAATATTTAACTTGACAATTTTGCAGATTTTCTCAAAATACAATCAGCATAAATGAACGGTATTTTTTATTGGGGTTTGTAGTAACAAAAACAACATTAAATTAAATAAAAAAATCGATATTTCTATTTGAAATATATTGTCCAAATTGCATACACAAATTGAAATAATTGTTAACTTCACATTGATAAAGACACGTAATTTTGAAATCTTTTCTATCAGATAAGTAGTGTGCAAGGAGACATTCAAAACCAAAATGTTGAAAAACAATATTTTCTAAAACTGATTTAAATCAATTGGAATACAATTTTAGCGGCTGAATATAATATTGGATACCACTACATTTGAAGCAATATTGAATTATATAATATTTAAATGATTTGTAATTAATATAGGTATAATAATGTGTACTGTATGATAATAGCAAATAAAAGTTAACAATCTATATATGTACACGGGATTAAATATAATTGTAATATAATATAATGTACGTATTAATAATAGTTCAATCAATGCCTATGTATAGCAACAGTTCATTGCAAAAATGTTTCGGACACTCATTATAGCTACATAAGCATGAAATGGATGAGCCTTAATTAAGCAATTCATTGGATTGGTTATAAAGCGGAGTCCTAAGCACGGTTACATGTATAAACAAAAGTTGATAGCTCACGTCAAAAGAAAATTTCCTTAAATTAAAAAATAGAAAAACCGATAAATGTTGTTATTACATTAATACAAATAAAAAGAAAACGTGTATATTTAGCTATAGTTCTAAAGTAAACAATTAATTTTTTCTGTTTTTATTTGGATGGCTAAATTTGAATACAAGGTATGGTTAACAGCATGCATTTTATAATAATCAATATTTGAATTTATAAAGTTAATTGTATGAAATATTTGATATCTGCCATCAATACTGAATAAATTTGATAATTATATCAACTTTTTTACAGAAAATTATATCCAAAGAGACGATCTGATTTGTATATAGTACGATTCTGTAACAAAAGAAGAAGATCTTTATATCTATAGATCGTTAACAAATGATATCGCATTACGAAACTATTCTAATCAATCAATGAGATGTCTTTCCATTACGGACCCTATATGGGCAGGGTTGCAGCATTATACGGAGGGGCCGAGCCGGGGGGGCCCCGTTGTCTTGTGCGTCGCGTACGATTGCGAACAATCTGGAGCATAATTAGTTTGCGATGGCCGCTCCTTTCTCCCAGAGCCACGATGGCTCGCTTGTCGTTGCTTACTTTGACAGACAAGATCTCGATGTTGGATGTGAACCAGCACATTTGAGTGCCATCACGCATTCGCCATACGCGGATGGATCCATCCCAACTGCCCGAGACAACAACTTCGTTGTCAAGTGAGATTGCTACACTCATAACCTGTTGTGAAGAGAAAGGTGGGTTTAAATAATTGGCAATCGTTTGAAAATTATTAGGAACGAAAGACACTACGATCTTTCTTTTAAAAGTGTAAATTTTCATAATAATATTTAATAAAACGATGCTAACGAAAATAAACTCACATCATCAGCATGACCTTCCAGAGTGTGGAGAAGTCTTTCCTCTTGCATGCTCCACACTTTAACCAATTGATCAGCACCTCCTGACACAAGGAACTGACCATCATGTGACAGACTGATGGAATTGATCTCCCCAGAGTGAGCAGGTAAATTTGTCTGCTGAACATTCTCCAGAGTTGCATGAATAGAAATCTGCCGAATTGGTTGACCGCTTCGCAGACTCCACACTATCAACTCGCCTTTACGTGTGCCTGGAATGTTTGTATTTAGTGTTAATTAATCAAAACGAAGAGCATAAATAAATTGCTCATAACTCACCAGTGACGGCCTCTTCATTGTTGATGATCTCAGTTGCTTCCAGTCTAGCTGGGAAACTGGCCAGAGCAGGTTGGATGGTAGCATTCGAAGAAAACTGTTGCATCAGAGGGAACAGCATGTAATGGGACAATCCATCGGTGGGATTGTGCACTCCAGCCACGGCCGTTTGATCATCAGGCGATACACGAAGGAAGGTAACGGAATCCTTTAAACTGGCCGACACCGGCTGGTAGGGGATGTCGCGAGTTGCCTGGTTACCCATAAGGTCCCAAAGTAGAAGCGATGGAGCTCCAGCAGCATTGGTACGAGCGGCCAAAACGTGATCGGCATCATGCGTAATGCAGGTGGCAGTGCAGAGGATCTCTACTGGCATCTCCATTTGACAACCGGTGACGAAGTCCCATAGCTGTTGTTAAACGTTCGGGGGGAGAGGGGGGGGGGTACTTATGAAGTGATGTAGAAGGCATGCTTTCCTTACTAACTATATATTCATAATGTCTAAATATGAATTTTAACAAGGATTACACTAAATATATAATTTTTGTTTCATGCCACAAACCTGCAGTCTCTTGAGTCGTCGTGAACCATCAGCAAAAGTGTCCATGTTGCCAGTGTCATCAACTACTTGCCCGACCAGAATCGAGTCTCCGCAGGCTAAATGTAGATCTGTACATCCCATCTCCATTCCGTCCATAACCTTGAACAGGTCACCCGACTGAAACACACAAAATAAGATGCTAATAGTGATGTCAGTATAAATATTTCAGTATATAGCTCACTGTAAAGCTTTTCAATAAATAATCTTTGTACACTTTCAAATTTCAGTGTGTTAAAAATTGCCCCAACTTTATTTATGGCCCGATAACAAAAGTTAAGATTATCTGAGCTATCACTTACCACCATGTCCCAAACTTGAGGCGGTCCAGTGCTAGATCCAGTCACCACGTATTTGGAGTTATAGCTTATCACGCAGCAATCAACTTTCATCTCTTCGTTAAGGTAAACATTCTGCCGATTAAAGTCGTCAATCATTGGTTGATCGATCCTCATTGTTGAGTTGCCGTCATAGCTGGAAATCCATGACTCATCATAAATAATAGTCAAACCAACCAATCGGAAAATACGAAATGTGACAACTTAATACAGCAAAGTCAATCATTCTATCCATTCTTCTACTGACCGGTTATAGATGTCCAAGGTTGAAAATTGTCCGGGGGGATGATAGGGCGCTATTCCAGTAACAGACCTCGTTCCAGTTCGTCGGCCCCCGGTCGCAAATCGATTAGAGGCTCCAGGTAACGAGTGGAGAGATGAGCCACGATTCATTTGATACATTCTTGAGTCGTAGTCCTGTTTGTTCATAAGAGAGTTGGGAATGTAGTTAGTACATTGAGTGGTTACCCGGACATGCTAATTTTGATGTACAGATTTGGGGAACACTAACCATGGTATTTGCAGCTCCTACAATCATGTGACCGTTGTCCACCATTGACGTATTCTGATTGGAGAGAATAAACATGTAATAATATATTGTGAACACACCCTTTTTGAAAGCAGAAATTAATTTTAAACAATGAAATATTCATATTATGAATAACTAAAACTATAAAAAATGTATGATTTCTGAGCAGGATAATATGGGGGTTGACAATAAAAACAAATGTAAACTATCAAAATTGGTAGATATGTAACACTTGAGTTTAAATAAAAGGGAACACATGAAAAAGACTCAAGGAAAAAATTAAAAATTATAGGATTTCAGATAAAAACGGTTGTTAAAAAGTTGTAAAATCTATATTAAAAACATCCATTAATATTCTACTAAAAGCGGATCGTAATAGAGTTATTATAGAAATGACACACATTTTGACATTTTGTTATTGCCTGTGATTATACTACGTGATTTGTTAAATTTGTTAAATGTTTCCATATGATAATGATTAATATGATGCTAAATAGTAATGATATGAATAACCCATATTTCAAAATATATATATAGTATTAAAGTTATTTATTGACAGTGCAATATATCCCGCGGTCCATAAATATACCGAAAAAACACCCGCGGTGTTAGCTAAGATTCATACCACCGTTGCCAAAATGTTTGCACAACTTACATAATTCATCATAGAACTATTCTGTTGGGACATTGAACTCTCCTGCATAAACAGATTTAATTGACCAACAATATAATCGATCACTTCATCAAATAAATATTTATTGAATCAGTACAACTTTATAATTGTATTGGTCTAAAGTTTTGTACCAGATCGATATATTTTACAATTCAAACTGAATGTAACCCGATTTCAACCATATTTTTAAATCACTCCTACCAATTATTATTTCAAAATAAAATGATTCAATTTAAATAATTTAGTTATAGAAAATACGTTAAATAACTGAAATTATTAAGCTGACAAATTATTTGAATAAATAATATAAATTTTGGGTTTAATTAATCGTGCGCCGGCTTAATTATAAATGAGGAATGTTTACAACGAAAAGTAATCATGGATATGATTAGATATAAACAATTTGATATAAGAAACAAAAACATTTACATGCTCTAAAAGACATTTACTTTTAGCGATTGGACTTACCACCTCGGTCTCATAGTGGGAGTGTCTCCAGTTAGGAGCAAATGTTGACTAGAGGGGTAATTTTAGAATTATAAATTTAATTAATTCCATTTACAAAAATCCGTAAAATATATCAACATACAAGTTGTATAGGTATAGATTTTAGATTTTATTTCATTTTGTTATTCGGTTATTGATGAACCACAAAAGCAATTCCCACCCTCTAATAAAATATTGTTATCAAAATATTGTTGTACATATTATTAAAAGTGAGTGATTTCTAAATTATGTGCTTTACATTTTGAGAAAGCGAAACCAAGGTAAATATTAGTTAACAAATACATTTACATACTTGTTTGGGTAAAATAAATTTAGATAAAATAGATACAATAATTTAAATTGTTAAAATAACTTTTTATGAAAGACTCAAACTGGTGAATTTTGTAACCATTTTTAAAACAAGCGTGACTGATTGTTAGACAGACAGTTATTATTTTATTCAAATGTGAATTGTGCAATAATGTGAGTAAGTTAAGCTACTAAAAAATCAATAATCTAGGTCATAAATATAAAATTATAATGTTATATAGAACGGTAATCTAAACGCAATTTAGATAAAATTGGACTAAAATAAATCAATTTGAATTCAAAAATTTGTTTGAATACATAGTCCGTGATCCAATAGGGTTTTAATCAAAGCATTTAATGTAAAAGATTTGATACTTTTATCAAGTAATATAATCCATGGGATGATCAAACATGTAAGTCTTATGTTACAGAAACTGTATATTTTTTATGAGCAATTTAGTGTTTTTTTCATATTAAAGAATAGAAGAAATTTTTATGGATTTCACACAATTTTCATGAAAATGCACATTTAAAAAAAATAAAGATGTTATTCAAACTTTTGAATAAATTATATGCATATAATTTTGTTCATTTAGATGTTTTTAATTATTTCAAGCAAAATTATCTGGATAAGTCAAACTGATAATTTTCTATAGAGATTTTTGAATATTAGTTCTCAAGCTAAAATATGCCTTAAATAGGCTTCAGTACTAATAGAAATATGTTTCTAGAAAATGATTTGCATGACTATTCAATGTAATTTTGCTTATAATATGTAGAAAACATTTAAATGAACAAAATGATGCATAGATTTATTAAAAAGTCTGAAACACATCTTTATTTTCTTTAAAATGTGCATTTTCATAAAAATTGGGTGAAAACCATAAAAATTTCTCCTATATTCTTTAATATGGAAAAACACTAAAATGCTCATAAAAAAATAATGTACAATTTCTGCAACTTAAGACTTACATATTTGATCAACATTGACCAAACATTTCGATTAAAATCCTCTGGGATCCCGGACTAACAATTAAGGAACGAATACTCATTGTGTAACAGTCCAAACATACGGAAGACTGCGATCGATCGCATAACTTTGGTGACCACCGTAACTATATAACTGTTTATAATCTATTTGTGACATAGGATTTGCCTTGATTTTGCAAGTTATTTATATAGCTTGATGGAAACTTACAGTAACGTTGGATTCGTTGATAGTTGTGAGAACTGGTTGCTAAGCAAATTAAAATGAGGAACATATATGTCTATATTTTGAAGAAAAGGTATTTTCGTTTACAGAATAGCACCAGTGAATGGAATCTTACTTTTCTTGTAAGACTTTTACTGGAAACTTATTTAGTCTTTGTAAAGATTGCTTAGACACTTAGTTTGCTGTAGTTTGCAAGAATTATAAATTGAGAAAATTATTTATTTAGTACTAAAAAGAAATTTGAGCGCACAGATAATAGATAAAATAAATTAACAAACAAACAAATTAATTAATGGATTGATTTATATGAAATAAATTTAAAATAAGTTTAAATTATTCATGAAAAAGTTTAATTTTGACAAAATGATACATTTAAAAACAAATCAAAATTGATTAGAAATAGCACAAAATAATATAAATGATACAGCTTTAAAAATCTAAAATAATGTTAGAAAAAGAAAATATCTCACTATATTATTGAACTCTAAAATGATTAATGATTATAAACAAAATATGAGCAAAATATTGATTCCAGGACGTTTATTTCTGTGTTGAGGGAATATAGGCAAAAGTTTGCATTTTTAGAAGTATATTAGCTCCAAAAAATAAATTAAAATATCACAAACAAACGAATTATCTCAATTGCATAATTGAGAGGTCTGTTAGAGAATGCTCATCACCGCAGCCATTATGAGATCACAATTACAAACTTACATTTCCTAAAACCGGAATTTCGCTGGTGAGTTTCGGTTCTATTTCCGGTATTATTTCTAACTAAAAGAATAATTTTGAATTGATAAAATTTAGGTGGAAAACAAAACACTGTGTTGGTTTAAATAAAACATTAAGAATGTATTGATTATCAGCACCATTTCAACTCAATTGGGTAATAATTAAATATATACAATCGTGGGTTAATATAGTTTAAATGGTGTTTATGGTTACCATAGAGCGATGATTAAAATATCTTTCGCGTACACCTTTACAAATTTGTGAGCAACCTTTTTTACAAATAAGATATTGTTTTGAAATAATAAACTATTTGGAGAAATCAGCTATAATGTATTTGCACAACCTCGTTAATGGTGTTAAATTATTGCTAAACATTTCCCAAAATTAAAATTTATCATTTCAGAAACGGATCTATAAAGAACGTTGAGATTATATAGATAGATATGTTACAGGTTAGTCGATAAAGCGGTTATATAACACATGATTTGGAGGTCACCTCTGGTTTTTGGTGATTACACAGCTTGAAGATAAACATGAATATAATTTAAATATTTTTAGTTTATAGTTTTCACAAGTTCATTAGTTTATACAAATAGTAATTAGTTTAAAGATGTGTAAAGTATACCGTACATTAAAAAAATAATATTCAAAAATCAGAAAATTGAGTCTATTTATTTTAAATAATTAAAAATATGAACTTTAAATTAGTAAAAATAGAAAATACAAATAATATATTTGTTTTATTATGCTTTTATACTCATTACTATTGATTACATTTGTTTCATACAATTATTACGTAACTTTTAAAATATTATTTCATTCTACTGGTATAGGCACTACTGCAATTCTCTTTTATGCTACTAAAAAAAGGAGAAATATAACTATACAAATTAATAAATAAGTACAATATAAAGTTCATATGACGAACAATATAATAAGCAGCATTAAATCTGGTTCTAAACTATTTAATTACTGTCAAAATAAAATGCAAAAATATTCAATTTTGCTTCATAAAATTTGATACTATTGTATAATTAAATAATTTAAATAATCTCAAACCGATAAATTAATTTAAAATTCAAAGAAATAAGAATAGTGAATATCTTTTCATTAAATTTTGACAACAATGTCTAAGAAGAGAACTTACATCCACTTCGTCTTTGTCATCACCTTCAAACTACACAAAATATACCAAATATCCGAAAATTCAGATATAACTTTCATATAATTCAAATCAGACTGTTAAGTCCTGGTTATATTACTGAATCTTTAACACTAATCTTCTAAAAAGTTCAACTCAACAAGTATTTAAAACTTTTGATAAATTGAATTCTATGTTAGGCGAATGTTAACGCGTTTAGCACCGGGTTAAAGCAGACAAACTTACAGGGTTCGAATCTTGCCACTGCACTGGAGCCACTGATTTCACTCCAATGTCGTCCTCAGGCTAATCATACAAATAGGTGTGCAAATATTACTGCATTCGTATTTTGAACCTTTAAATATTACTTAAATGAATGTTTTGTTTAGAACGATGTAAGTCTGATTTACCAATTCAAAAAATATCACTCCAATAATTACAGTTTTTCCCTTAATTTATTCATTGTATGGAATAGTTTGTATTGTAAACTTATTTCTCCAAGTAGTAAAACAAATGTACAAAAATTAATCATTGAACAATTAATTTAAAGATAGTTTAGTTGGTAAAAGTATTGGTAACATATAGTTTTAGTTTTGTAATTCTAAATATTAATTTAGTATACAAGAATAATAAATGAATATTGCATAATTGAAATTGTTTTTTGAGAACGGTTCATTCACAATGAGTACCATTTAAAGTCGCTAGATCAAGAGCAAGCTTCACTTAATTTGGTAACTATGACAAGAATATATAAAATTAGTTTTCTAATGTTATTGAAAAGATTGGATACACAGGGTGGGCCAAAAATTGCTATAATCTCTGCAGAAAAATTCAAAAAAGTTAAATATAGTTTCTTAACTTTTTATGTATTTGTACAAATTGGCGACCATTGTGCTCAATATAATTTACATTTGCATTGGGCATGACTCTTTGGCCCGAATCAACGTTTTCATTGATTCTTCTTAATGAATGGAAAATCCACCAGACGAGCATCAATAAAACTGGCGATCATTACTCGCGGTTGTACCACAGCTTCAAGCAAACTTTCACAGTAGTCATTTTCAACAAGACAGATTACCTCTCCGATGGTCACTAAATAAAGTGAATTTCTGAATGCCACATTTTGAGATAGATGGATTGGTTGTCGAGGCAAAGGACCTTCTAATGTCAATGAAATTAAGAAATTCGTTATCAATTCCTTTAGAAGAATCGATGAGTGTTTTGAGCACAATGGACGCCAATTTGAACACTGATTTAATAGTTTAATGTTAATAGTAACCCATTCAAATATATGATACCTATTGATTATGGAACTATATTAAACTTTTTCGGATTTTACTATTGAGTGAATACTAACTTTTGACCGACCGAATAATTAACATGAAGCAATGCTTATAATATCCCCATTTTCAAAACCTACGTCTTCAAGATCGTGATTATGTTGGTGATTGCACTGTAGATAGAAAACATCACGAATTTTTGTACAGAAATATGTACAATTGCAGATGACCATTCTATAGTGAAGTTAATTCGGTAAATTATCAACTCGAAATTAATCTCAACATTTCGAAAATGTTAAATTAAAAAGAAAACCACTGTTCACAATTTCAAGAAACTATTTCAATTGTCTCAGTCATAACTCGATTCAAACTATAAAACATTGAAAAGTAGAAAAATACAAAAAACGCAATTTATGTATTTTACCGTGATTTATTGACAGAATTTAAAATTTAAAAAAGTAATTTGATTGACTTCATAAATTTTAAAATAATTAAAAATTGAAGGAAGATATCATAAATAAATAAAGAGAGTATGATTGTCTGCCTATGCCATAGGTATATAGCAAGCCAAGATCTAATTCTTACCACTGATCCTGTACCCGGACCAAGTTTACAAGGGATCTCATCACTTGGGGTCTAGACAAAGGCAAATTATTTGTATATGTAGACCGTTTTATGTTTATTCTAAGGTTTTCTCTGTTATTTATTCACTGATTTGCTAATGAAGGCTATGGAGGTTTTAGTATCAAATTCTAAACACTGCGAGAAACATTCTCTATTGAAAAGAGAAAACTGCCCCGAACAGCTCTGGTGTGAGATTACAATAAAGAAAAGAAAGAAGGAAAACTTACGTTGAGCAACTTTCTTTTTTCTTTCAATTCTGAAATAAGTTGAAAATGGATTATTAATGGTTGATTTCAGTTTGTATTTAAATTGTATCGGAATTAAAAATGTATCAAAATTTCAAAACATTTCCAAATTAGAATATTTGCAATGTATAATTTAAGTAAATTTACAGAATAGCTTAAATTAAATTGGGTTTCTTTTTCAGGTTTTTGGAACAAATAGCAGTCTAACTTCCTTCGCAGTATTTGTTGTTCATCTTATTTCAAATAGTTAAACGGAGTTGATTTCATTAAAAGCTACGAAAACTTCACTCACGAATGCTTTCCTTTCCTGCAGCTCCGCCACCGAAGAGAGCATGTTTGAATCCAGCCATGCATCCACCTTTACCGCCGCCACCCCCACCTCCAAGTACCCCCTTGCAACATACACAACAGCCCGGCTTGCAGCGGAAACACGCCCAGATCAACGCGGCCAACAGGAGCAACAGAGCGAGCAAGAGGCCGGCCAAAAAGGCGTTGATCAAGGCCCCCCCTGCCCCAACCTGAGAGGCCATCAATAGAGGACCTTTACCCGCAAGGACCAGCGCCCCACCCCCGGCCCCGACGCCTAGGAAGAGGAGAGAGATGTGTTGAAGAGTGTGGAGCAAGATTTAAAGCATAAAAATGAGGGAAGATAGGAATCAAGAAAATAATTGGAGAGTGTTCCTTGAAGAAAAATATTGGAGAATATTGGACGAATAAACATAATAATTATTATCAATTAATTTAGAATATATCTATTTGAATATCTTATTTTTATTTTTATAATTTTATAAATAAACGTTATTATTAATGAAAACTTTTGGTCAAAAATATTTTTAATTTTCAAAATTTATCTTAGCAAAAATATTTGTCATTTTTAAGATAATGATAATGGATTTTAATTAAAAATATATATATTTATGACAATTAACAGCTTTATAAACAACACAAAGATTACCTGATGACTGGTTGGTGTCGGTGGTCTGTGCAAACTGCTTCATTAAATATATTAAATAGTCCAATCCTCAATTAGATGAAAACAAAATAGTCCCGAATTATGTTCAGACAAACAATTTCAAGGAAGAATATTACTCCGATAAAACTTTGTTTGGATCAATAAATTACATTCGTATCATGTAAGATCACGAGACCAAATCTAAGCCTACAAGGGCAGCCGAGTTGTGAGAGAAAATAAAATTGCACATGCGCGTCAGCTTCGACGAAATCGATTAAAAGGCATTCCCCAATTGTTGCAGTGTTCCATCGAGTAGAGACGGGATGATCCGGTTTGAAAAATCAATACTGTGTGTTGTTGTGTTCACAAAATCCTGACTGTGTCTTATTCTGGTGTTTACTATTACTAAAATTACTACTATTCTTCGATGGTGCATTAACTGTCGTTTTGAGGTGGATTTCTGTCAAGAATACCCATCTAATAGACAGCTAATCAAGTAGTTTCGTGTACTGGATGTCAATTTCTTCAATTCTTCTGTCAATAATGTTTTTGAATGACTTTAGGTATAGTATCGATCGGTTGGAGAATTGGTTGGTTATGAATTTAATTTAGATAAAAATAGTTTTTAATTGCAATCGCACCAAAAGATTGCTATGTACCTTAACAGGTGGATATTTTATAATAATGCTTTAGTTAAATGAAACAAATATGACATTTTCAAACGTCTAAGATAGCGTAAAGTTTGAAAAGATACAAAATGTTGATAAGCAAAATTTTTATTACACTTTCTTACTAAAACAAAAATTAAACCAAACATAACGAAATATAGAGGATTTAACGATTTAATCAAATGTGGAAATTTAAACATCAAAAAACTGTTTTATATATAAATCCAAGTTATACTAAAATTCATTACCTGAAAGGGATCTTTATTAGTTCAGAGGAGACTCACCAGGAATGAAGATAGACGGACCTTCTCCCCCAGCGCCCATTGCACTGCCCCAAACAACGCCACCCTTGGACTTGGAATCAGGTACCAAATCTGGTAGTGGTTTGATGATCACCCGTTCTGTCGGCGGGTCAAGAATTATCGGCAATTTGATGATTATAAGTCTTCCGTTAGGTTTGGTGTTCAGAGTGTACTTGCTGGTGCGTGGGTCTATGATGTTGTGTCCATTCCAATCGATGGCTGAGATGTTTGAGAGGGGAAATCATTGAGATATAACTAAACTATACGTTATATAGAGGGGAAATCATTGAGATATAACTAAACTATACGTTATATAGAGGGGAAATCATTGAGATATAACTAAACTATAC
>JAUZNC010034659.1:5620-19444 GCA_034780395.1 Vannuccia rotundouncinata
TTTATAATTGCACACATACATCTTACATGTCCTGTATGCATGCAATGAGCATTGTGAATATAATGTATTTGGTTTATACCACCATATATTTATATCTGCATGAAATATAGCATTAACATACAATATTTCTGTTAAATGAGAATGTTTTACATCAAATATACACTTTTAAATTATTCTTTCTCCTATATTTTTAACAAAAAATTATAATAAATTCAATGGAAAAATTAATACTTGTTTATAAATATATTTATAGTAATACAAAATAAACAATTGAGTCAGTCATGAGTTTTATTCTGAATTTCCTTTTACAGGGTGTCCCATAAGTCTGGAATCTGTAGGATTTTTTTATAACTGCCAGTTAAGTATTCCTTACTATAAGTATAAATTAAGTATTCTTTAATTTTCAATGCCTGAAAATATTTTTTGAAAGCTCTTCTGATTTATTTAATTTATTATTTAATTTAACAGAACAAACAAATGTTTTTGTGGCAGTCTTTATCAAAAATTTTTCCTTTTTTTAATTATTCAAAAAACTATTTAGAGAATAATCACGTTTCTTATAAGGATTTTTTATCTACTTCATAATATTTACATACTTTTATATTCTATATTTATATAACTATTTTAACTATTTGTTTTTTCATTTTTTGAGTATATTATTACCTTTTTATTATAATGCTTATGGATCATAGAAATGTCTTTGTAATTCATTTTTCAATAATACTTGTCAATTTTTCCAATTAATTCATTCACCTAGATGTGCTATATAATTATTTTAGCTAGCATTAATTTATTTTTAAAGTGTTATTATTAATTATGATAATTATCCACCTTTTTTATATAGAATATAGCGATAGTGAAAATATTTTTTCTTTGTTCTAAGCCATTATTTAACTTATGAATATACATTCATTCGGACTTTTGTCCTTTTTTCAGTTTAGAATTTTTTTAAGTTCCATTTCTATAATTACAAAATTTTACTGAAATATGGTGGATAAATGCATAACACGATTTCTGGATTTTTGCTGATTTAATGTAAAATTACTTCTGTAATTCGTTTTTATACATTTAAAATAAATTAAAGATTTAATCTGCAATTTATTTATTAATATTTTATATTTTGTTCTGCTTTCAGAACTTTTGAATTTGACCGTATATCAATATTTAGCCATTTTAAAAAAGTCTTTGCTCATTTTCAATATACCTGTTCCCGTCCCTGAATAAATTATAGAAAAAGTAGAGCAATCATTTCACATATTTTAATTCATTATTCTTAACTTTTTTGTTCAGCTCAAAATAAAATTTCAATCAACGTATTTCCCGATCTAGTAAATAGCACCACTTAAATCAAGAAGAATTACTTTCGACTTTTAATATTTTTTCTTTAACAAGGGAGTACCTACTTAACATAACATTTTGATGATTCTTTTTTTGCTACCTGTCCTACATACTCTCCTTCCTTGAAGCAACACATGTGGTTCAGTTTTTCCCATCACTAATGGATTACTTTTATTCTATAGGACTACGCAAAATTTCATTGTTTACACTGACGACACGATGAGCGTCTCTTTTCCTATTTATTCTACTCCTCCTACCTCCCAACCCTGTATCATCTTTCCTATCCGCCAGACAGCCTTCCATTTTATTATATCTTAACGAGGTTTAAAAAATAAATGTATTACATGCCTCCCCATTCCTGTCAGTATTTATCATACCTGCTCCCATTTGACTATTGCTCAGGGAAAACAGTCATGCAATAATATTACACAAGCCTGGACAGTTTATTTTGCAATTTTGACTATTTCTTCGTTAATGATATAAGGTGTAATCAGCTATAAGCTGCAAGCTATTCATGTTATGCGAATAGTTAGTTATAAGGAATTGCGGAGACCTTGTCTTTTTTTCGTTTGTATATTTCCAGACAATTGATTTGGTTTCCATATTCCAAACCGTTTATCTTGTGTTTTACGAATTGATTTTTGGAAGTAGCAACTCTGTTTTCAATATTCTATTGTTTGTAGAACCTTTTAATCATTTCCTATTGTTTTATTTGCAGTTATAATTTTATACATTTTAATTACACAATTATAACGAAATATTGTAACTATTTGTTGTAAAATATTCCAATAATTTTTAAACGCAGAAAAATACACCATTTTATAAATATAAATTTTATTCCATCGCTAACATTTTTCGTACGAAGTGGCAAAAAAGTCTCCATGTATCGTTCACTATAATTTCTTTCCTTTACACATCAATTTATGTTCCACCACGCCTCCTATTTCCTTTGGTATTCCTGTTCTTGCCAACCGAACAGATATACAATCAAACAAGTGAGCTGGGATGGATGAACTACACCGCTCCGACACAAAACGTCGAAGTTTCAAAGAGAAACAGAGCCACTCGTCCGGCTCTCTGCCTGAAGACCGTGTTGTTGTGAGTCAACACGAACCCGAAGGGCCCGCCTGGCTGGACCCGGCCCGTGGGGTAGCCAGGTTTCCGCCACATAGCTGCCTCCTTGTGCCCGATCCTTCGATGGGGGGCCTAGTCGTCAGCGGGGAGAGTTCAGGGTCTCTGTCACGACAGTGGTCCTTCGACGATGCAAGCAGCGGGGCTGGAGGCACGGGCGGTGGGGGGCAGTCGGTTGGACGAGGGGATGTTGTATCGGGCATTAGTGGCTTAGGGGAAGGAGGCCGAGGTTCGTCCAGTCAGGTTCGTCAGCGTTTGAAAGAGTGCCTCCTGCAGCGAAGAATGCGGCTGGCCCAACTTCACTCTTCCTCACCTCACAGCTCCTCGCTCGAATCTGAATGTGGATCTTCACCCACCTTCTCAACGAACACCTTCACCAGTGAGTTGAATTGCACACAACCTTGTAACTATGTCAATAAGGACCAGAATATCAGCAAGGCAGACAGCTTTCTCTCTTTACACATTTTCTGAAGGTCTAAATTGGTTTTTGAAGACTTTGAACGATCCTTGTTTGTGTGTTTTATATGGTTCAATTTAGTTAATCATTTCTTGAGAACGAAATAAAATTTCTTTGACGGAACTATCAATTGATTACATTTTAACATTATTTACCATTAATAGTTTACACAGTGTTCAAACTATACATACACAAGATTGTACAAAATAATGGAGTGTTTGATATTTTGTTGAAAAGGTTTTTCCTTACATTATTGTTATTACACTCCCTTCACATTAATTCAATTCGTCCGAAGATTCCAGTGTTAAAAAGACATGTTCGTAATATTTATTACAATTAGTATTCTTTTCAGGTAAAGTGTAGCCATTTCTATCCTAATTGTCGACTCCAAGTCTGTATCTTTAATCGTATCGTTATTTTGAAGAAACTGATTCAATCAATACTGAGTTATCGATTGAGTTTCCTTTCTAAGTCGAAAATTGTAAGACAATTCTGTATGTAATTTATATGAAGATATTATCATTTATTTTCCGATCGCTCTGCACCCTGCACACATTGCTTAACCTGTTGGTTGATCTGCTCCCCTTCAGGTACCGAACAAGCAGTGCATAGTTACCCCCTCTCCGCCCCCAGATGTGGCGGTCCGGGCACCCACAGGGGGGTTGGAGGAGGTCAGCACAGCTCGAGCACTACGGGCGGCAGTCTAGAAGAAGCTGGCCGCTGTTCGACCAACGGGATCACAGCCAGCACTGGGCATCATCACGGTTCCAGGGCTCTGATCAAGACGGCCTCAGAGCCAAATCTCTTGAAGGTGAAGATTTGCCTGATTCCATTCCTTGTCAGTGATTCCGAACAGGTTACCTTTTCAACGTGTTTTGATGTGTCTACAGGCAACCAGGAGCGGAGGTCTTGCTCGACAACGCCGCACCACCCTCCACCAAGCTCGACGCCTTCGATGGTCTCGTGGGGTGGCCCTTCAGCACTCGTCCTTGACCTCTCAGTCACGTCACAGGGCGGCGTCACCTCTCCTGGCCCACCAGCAGTCGTCTGAAGACAGCGCTGGTGCTCCTAGTCGAAGTATCCAGCCCCCTGTGCAGCACCCACGGCTAGCGCCGCCTGTTCCCATGGTAATTGTTATTGTTTCAGTAGTAATGGGTGACACAATGAACGATAATTAAATGCATTTGAATTATTTGATAACATCCAGGCGCCGAAGATATATCGTTAAAATTAGGTTGAGAGAACTATCTCGACCAATTCTATAGACATGTTGAATTTACCGTTCAATTGACTGTTCATTTTTTATTAGTAAATAATTATTACCTCAAAAGTGACAGGTATAAATTATTCGGAAGATTTTATGATTGATCACCACATTGTTATTTTATTTGCCCCCAAGACTTTGTTATTTATTATAATGGTTTTTTATGGACGTCTACACTCACCCATAAGCATTCTAACCGTAAATAATATCATTATCTATAAGAGAACATAACATTATTTCATATTAAATAGGTTACAGCAAATAACTATGATTCGCATGTCTTAATTTTCCGTACCTGTCATTTCATTACTGTTTCAAAACATGTTTAATTATCATCTGTATAGTTTGTCCAATTTATTTACAGCTGAAAATACTTCAATTAAGGGAGAAATCTTTTTCAAATTTCAACATGAAATAGCCGTTGTATCATTCTGCCTTAGTTATACTGGAAAGAATACAATGACGCAATTCCTTTCAATAATTAATCGATATTGTAGATAAATTTGAGTCTTGCATTGAATGCATTTATTTACCTATACTCTGAGAATAACTATAGAACCACAGCACACACTACATTATAAAGAAAGACCCCGCCATATTACATTATTACTAGATTTCCGGCTGAGCTTTCACCCAATGACAGTAATCAATGATAATCAGGCTCAGAAATTGACTCTAATCTTGTGAAGTTCATACTTGTATCAATATTAATTTTATATTAGTTTTATCTTGTAACTTTATCCTTTTCTGTCAATATAGCTATTTATACATGTTATGATGAAACGATTTTCACGCTTGGTCAACAATGTATTCTGGCAATTTGCATTAAAAATCATAGATATATCCCTAACTTGTTATTGTAGATAGCCATACTGTTGATTTGTGTCTATTTTTCAATTACCTTTCAAATATTTTTTTCTTAATTTAATAACATTTTTTATTTCTAATATCCTTTTCAATGAATATTTTATTAAAGTTCTTTAATGAACCCTTTTTTCAAAGAATTTTTCTAAAACCTTTTTTCACTGAAGAACCTTTCAAAGAACCTATATTTTAACAGTGCAAAAATGTACACCATATTCTGTGTATTCTGAAATGTTAACAAGTAGAGATATCAAGCTTTTCTACAGCCTAGATACCTAACGCCCTGAAACTCAAACCGTTTTCAGGTTTTGTATGCTTATATTTCGGTGAACAAATAACCTGAACAAATTGTTTTATTTTTTTGAAGATTTTTTAATGTTTGGACTGTTTCCCAATTCCTAAAAATAGTTCTAAACACTACCTTATCAAGTTTTCTTATTCGAATTATGTGTCCATTTTTTGTCTTTTATGGCCTGTTTGATTTCGAACTACAATATAATATATTTCTAATTAGTTGAAAATAATTCTCTATAGAAGTCGTTTTGTTATTAAAAAATAATTAATTTCTTTATTGGGACATCCATTTTTAATAACAGAACGACTTTTAGAGAATTATTTTCAACTAATTAGAAATAAACCTGGAGCAGCTTTTGCAGCTTAGCAGTAATTAGTTTTTATATATTGAAATAATAATTATAATATGCAGAATACATTAATTTATTGATATTTCATTTAAAAATATAAGTTTTAAATATTATTGTTGACAATAATTATCTTACAGAAATGAAAATTCGTGTATGATATTATTTTTTATAAAGTTAATAATATACACAATAACATAACAACACACAAGAAATTGTTCGAACAATGCACATCTTATTTTGAACATTTATGGTGTCCATTATTTTCAAAATCGCTGGCGTAGGTAATTGTCTTACGCAGATTTTTATCGAACCTATCCCAGAAAGTATATAAGGTTATACGCATGTCACATAATATTATACTTGGAAAATTCTTTAAAAAATACACATCCAGTAAAGACGGCTCATACAAAAAAATGAATATACAAATTGCCTGGAGTTCTTTTAATTAATCATAATTCAAATGAAAATATCACAACAAACACAGAGGAATCATTTTCTTCATCTTGCAAGAAGAACTGAAATCTTTCCTCAATCCATCCAATCTAATTATTATTGCAATTATCTTGAGAAAATTCTAATTTATTTCGCCAAGGATATTAAGAATAATATTTATTTAATTCTAGGTCTTAATTAACTAAACTTTTTTGCTGGTATTAATACTCGTCACCCATGGTGATGGATGATATATAATATTATACGTCTGCAGGAGCGATCACATTTTAAAAAATACATGGAGGGAGTGGCTCATCTACATCTACGTACGTTTGCCTGGAAAGAGGCGTCGCTCATATCACTAATAATGTAGTGACATTGTTTGATGGAATTCTTTGACAGTAATGGTAAATGTAGTTAACATTTCCCTGTAAATAACATGTTTGTATTAAAAATCTTCTACCTATAACATTGAAATGGATATTTTAATGTTTCGAAAATGTGTGATAATTTAGTCCTTACTAAAAGATGCTTTGTTGGAAATAATTATCTTTAGCTTACAACCCAAGACAGAAGCATATATTTTAAAATGGTGTTAATAATTCTCTTTTTTTGACGTCATGCAATTAAGGGTTGACGTCATAGTTCGCCAACAGACAGGATACAGTTGGGAGTCGCTTGTTTACCCAACACTCAGAGCGTAAATAGTGGACATGTGACTTATCTCTCTTGTACTATTGTAAATACTACACCCTCTCCTCTCTCAACCTTCCATATCCGACAGCCAAAAGAAATATCGGTATTGGTAATAATTGTGTGCTTTTGATTTTAAAGAACAAGACGTAGAATAATTCGCTACCTACGCGGATGTATGTCTTTCTCTCCTTCGCATGCCTCCTTCGCTAGTCTTTTGTAATTCCACATGGTATCTTGTGTTTTCCTGTTCTTCCACAGACTATAATTATTGGGCTTATATGGAAGTCATACTATACTACCCACGGCTATACACGAGATTGATAGTTAGTCTGACAATATCAAATGTATCAACTTATTTGTTGCTTTACTATTCATCTCTCGCGATATTCCTCTATCTGGCTCGCTTTCTTGATGGTCTATCTTTATCGGGGCATTCTTCCACCGGGCACAGTTCTTCAACGTCGCTATGTACGATTAATTATTATAATTGAGAATTTGCTTGCGGATAAAGAGATCGTGTTTTTTCTATTCTTCTGACGTCATTGATCTCAGAAGTCGCCCTCATTGATGATATTCTAGTGGAATCGTAGAGACATTTTCTCCCCTTTTCGTAAAGTCCTCAGCTGTGTGTCCTTTACAATGCTAATTTATTACCGTCTCCAACCATTAACACGGATTAGATCCTCTCGCTTTGGTTTTCAACCATGATTTGTTTTTTTTACTAGAAAGAATATTTTTCTTGCTGGCTATCGTTCATTATTTCTTCTTCTTATTATTATTGTAAACTTCCAATATTATCTTCATGCAAATCATATCTTAATAGATACTATACCCCATTTAAGATTATTATTATGCTGCAGTTAGTAAGAACCAATTTTGGAAAGTAATATTGTTAAATGATTAGGTTAAACGTTTATATTATTTATATAGTTGAGATATTATTTTACAGCATCAAATAAAATTATTGTTTGATTATAACTTTATAACAGACAAGAAGCTAAGACAATAGTTTCTCTTAATATTAAACTCTTTTGACAGGTGTTCCACTTCATTCTAAATATTATATAGACTTTTATTTTCTAAACCCTTTCTAATATCTTAAAACTTCTATTAATATCAAGAAAACCACTTCAATACTATTTACTTTTAACTGGACAACATTTTACTGACAAGAACAATTTATTTGGACGGATGGGCATGTTGCAAATTCACGTCCTTGTTCTGAACAAAAAATTGTTTATTTTATTTTGTGTTAGCCACCTCTGGTTCAATATTTCAGCAACCTTTACCCCATGTGCATACTATAGCTGTTATAATTCTGTAACTATATTCTATTCAGAATTCTACAATAATTAATTAGAAGATATATTGTAGGGAGATGATATTGTGCACTTTGAAATCCGGCATACATAATTAATTTTAACATCTATTCTCAGAATACTGGTGATGTTCAAGCGTCTATATTTAGTTTTAGATCATCTCTGACCCGTATTATGTTGTAATCAATCAATTACTATTGATAGGTTTAGTGTCACAGATTTCAGCAAACACTCCCCACACTATTAATACCTTTGAGATTTTTACAGCAGCAATTGCCCTGATTCTGAAAAATCAATACAAAAATTGGAAACTTATCATTAGCAGTAAAATGGAAAAAGTATATATCTTTTTTCAGTCATTGGATCTGCTGATAACTCGATAAAAGTCATGTTTTAAAACTCTTGAAAAAAGGAAATAATACACAGACTATATGGACAAGTAAAATCGATAGATGAAAAAAAACCTTTCTTTTGAAGTAGATCTATTTTTAGCTTCACCCCCAACCATAGGAGACGGGTAGTAGTGAACTGAACTAAACCCCCTCCCTCTCTGCGCTCTCCGTCGTCTTCATTTTGCTGTCTGTTCTCAGCGATCTCTCGTATATTCTCATCATCCTCGGGGCAGAAGCAAGAATTGAAGGTGCGTCGATATTTGAGGGGGGGGGGGGTCGAGTTAAATTTAGAACTGGGATTTTGTCTTCTCAGTGTTGAGACCTCATTAAGACTTCCAGATAAATGTATACCCCCTTCTGTCGTGGAACGATGCAGACCAAGGTGAAATTGGGGATTTGACAATTTGGGCACTATAACCTTAGATCAACCTTGGAGAAACACCTTGCTGCTGGAAATAGGCTGACTTCATCACTTATTGGAGGTTCACACTATTCTTCAAGTGAAACTTTCTGTAGCAAATAAGCAAATTTCCATTTTATACTAGAATTATCTCCGAATGTTGTTTACCTTATAGAATTACAGTTTTCTTATTATCAGAGTGGTGTTGGTGCTAGCTTTTGCATAGCCGTTTAGGGAGGACCCGTTTTGAATCCGTATACCCCTGCTTAAATACACGAAATTAACGTGTGACTCATCCTAAATTAAAAGTATTAAATCTTTTTGTTTATTTTATTTCCGAATTTGATTATAATGTTTATTTTTAGTTATTGCTTTGTGTACTTTCCTTATAAGCATAATTAATATCTCCTTGCACTAATTAAGTTTAAAACCGCATTGGATTATATTCTTTATTTATTATTGGAAACGATAGCAAGGTTGCTTCATTATTCTCGATTTCTCTTCTTAATTCGGATTAACTTCTGCAGCAGCAACGAAGACGCTGGTAAAGAAATCGCTCTAGTCGGATATTAATTAACTAATTAATAATCACATTAATCTGCCACAAAGCATCTATTTTAGGAAGGTGCATGACGTTTAGCGGAATACCAAATTTATCTTATATCTCTGAGGCAATTAAAGTGAGGTTTTTGCGATCACAATATCTGATCTTCCTCCTCTTTTTTTGACTGCAGAGATAATAAAAGAAAAAGGTTTCGAAAGGGGGAGGGAGTGCTGATCAGATTTTGGGGGCTATAGGCAGTCAGTGTTGCTTATACTTGCGTTGCTTATATAGTCTAAAAATAGCCGCCACCTCTCTCCTCCTCTTCTGGCCTGCACGCAGACACCATCGTGTAGGGTTGAGTTCAAACTGAGATAAACAAGTTCTATGTTTGAGGGGGGGGGGGTCAGACATTGCAGAAAGGGAAAGGACGAGGTAGAATTTCATCGATTTGAAGTTGGTAGGCAAGGTCATCCTAGCTATTTCCGAACAACTCAATCAATGCAACTGGATTTCAAAGTTTTTTTGTGTCTATTTTTAGCGAAAAGTCTTTAACTACATTTTTTCTTTTTTTCCCTTTTAGCTATAAATGTTTTCTGCGTGTCTTATTTTCTACATATTAACGAGAAATCTTTTTCTTTGTGGATGATTGATGTTTTGAGTCGTATTTCGATTACAACATCTCTTTCTTATAAAGGTTATGTTTTCAACTTTTATGATGACATAATATATAATAATACAAATAACTTTTTATGAGATTAAATTTATTTAATTGTATTTTATGTTCTATATTGGACAATTCTATTGATTGTAAATTCTCCTCAATGTTAAGCTATATAGGAGATACTATGTCCTAAACGAATTGTTGTATAAAATCAAAAATGAATTTCTTCGCAAATATATGTTTATTCGTATTTGGATATTTCTTCAGAAAGTTTCTAAGAAATACATTTAATATAAACTGAATTATATCAATATTTATGAAATTATGATATGAGTATAATTCTAGGTCTGGTATCACAGCAAACGCGAAATAAATTATATCGCTTGCACGCCTTCGTCCATAACGTCAATAAGACTTTTGGGACACCCTGTATGGAAAAGTTGTACTTATTGACTTAACTTCAAATTCAAACTTTTATCAATTTTTATTTTGATCTATATCAATTATTTAGAAAGACGGGTAGAATTTGAGTAAGAATTTGTAGACTTTTTGGGATTGACGAGACTGGATTCGTCAACGAGAGTATATAATTATAAGGTCACCGCGAAATCATTTTTTTATTCCCACTCCTACGAAATAATGGTTGGTGCCTGGTTTTTGGTTCTTGAAATCGTATCAGTAATAATAGGGGAACTAATTAATTTTGTATTTTGATATTTACTAATTACTTATACAAAAATCATCTCCTTATGCTATAATCAGTAATGTATTAGAATAATTTCAAGAGCACAGAGTACGTATAATTCAAACTCTATTGTCAAAAGGGAGTCAGTTGTCAGTTGTACACAGTATAAAAGAGGAAAATTAATTAAAATACGGGTAAAATACTTTAAAGGTAAATTAAAAACGCTGTATAAAATAACCATTAAAACTGAAATAAATATAATTTAAAATGATGCTAGAGTTTACCAGCCAATTTGTTTTGCTCCAAGTAGTCGATTAATTACTAATCGTAATTCTTCATTATCTTTTTATAATACAATTTTATTTCTCTGCCGATTCGTGGTGTCTTTTAAGAACATTTTGTCATACATTTGTTGTAGCACCTACTATTTATTTCCTCAGGGAGTATGTAACGCTGCCAGCTTGCCCTGTCTCAACACTTTCGGTGTTCGAATGACCAATCCAGGTCAACAGCTACTCCAACATTGGCCCACACCACTGATAACCAATCAGAATGTGCCACATGACACGTGTGCTGCTGGTGTCAATATATTTCACGGTCAGACGCGCAGAGCTGCCAGTCATGAGTCACCGCATTCTTCTTCGTCGACAACAAGTGAGAAGACTTGAACTCTACTTATTGGCTAGTCATTCTATATCGATTTGTAACTGTTTTTGGCTAGTCATTCTATATCGATTTGTAACTGTTTTTGGCTAGTCATCTATATTGATTTTTAACTGTTTTTGGCTAGTTATCTATATTGATTTTTAATTGTTTTTAACTAGTCATTAAATTCTTTTTTTAATTGTTTTTAACTAGTCATTAATATCGATTTTTAAATGTTTTTGGCTAGTCATCTATATCGATTTTTAATTGTTTTTGGCTAGTCATCTATTTCGATTTGTAATTGTTTTTGGCTAGTCATCTATATCGATTTGTAATTGTTTTTGGCTAGTCATCTATATCGATTTGTAATTGTTTTTGGCTAGTCATCTATATCGATTTTTAATTGTTTTTAGCTAGTCATCTATATCGATTTTTAATTGTTTTTGGCTAGTCATCTATATCGATTTTTAATTGTTTTTGAGTACTCATCTATATCGATTTTTAATTGTTTTTGAGTACTCATCTATATCGATTTTTTTGATTTTTTTTGGATAGTCATCTATATCAATTTTAATTATTTATAAATGTTGATTTTTAGTATTTGATTTTAATTATTAATAATGTTTAGTATTAATATTTAGTATTAATATTAAGTATTAATTGATTCACCAAAAATATTTGTTTTAAGAAGTAGTTTCTTCAATAAATATAGATATCAGGTAAAAGTATTTAAAAAAAAATATGACAACAAATTTATAACCGTATATTTTTAAAATGTTTTTTTAAAGATCTGCTCGTTAAGTTGTTGAATGTTTGCACTTAATATTTTCTTTTTGGAGAACTATCTCCTTTATGTAGAACCTTGAATTTATTTCAAAGAGGGATTAATTGAGGAACTCCATTAGCAAATAAAATGTTACTTTATACGCATTGTATGCATTTATTTTAAAGACTTTGGTATTTACTAACATTTCAATTTATTCAGATTCCTTTTATATAACCCAGTAGCATACACTCCCTCGCACAGAAGCTATTTTTAAATTTTCTGTTGGGATCAGCTATTTTACAGCGTGGTTGTTTAAAGACTGGATTTTGCTTACTGTGAGAAAAAAGTTAGTCAGGGTAGTACGTTTTGCAGTAGTATGGGAGGTGAGTATAGACGCTGATTTTTGGCAACCTTTCTGGTTCTGAGGGATTTCTCCTCGCTTGACAAACCCTGTTTTGGTTGACTATTGAGCAGCCAGGATCCTCTTGTGTGGATATTAAAGGTAGTCAGTCGAGTGAGCAGAAAACTTAGAATATCTTGTGAATAACAACAAATCGGCATTCTCAAATTTTGCAATGGGAACATTCTGAGAATTTATTTGAATAGTATTAGAAGCCCTGGAGTTAGGGATCTTAAAGGCAAAATCGTCAACAGTTTAGCAGAATAAAAAAGATTTGGCTTCCTTGCAACTTTACTTTTTATCAGTTGAGGAAGAGTGGCGCCTTACAAACCGACTATATTTAGCTTTCCCTTATTTGAGGAGTTTCTGGGTATTGCGGTGCGTGGGGCGAGGAAAAGCCAGTAAAGAATTATTTCACTTCAGCTTAAGATTTATAAATATGATTACAAGGCCAGTGTTTCTCTCTTTACTCGACTGTGCCTCTCCTCTCCTCTCTGCTGTTCTCTGGGTATTATATTATAAGGTAGTCAGATATCCATTCGTCTAAGAATCTCAACTGAACCTCTAGCAAGTTTATCCAAAGCTCACTTTTGGGGGATTAACCGTGTATCCAAGAGGTCTCATTCTTCTCGTGTTCTCTTCTCGGAGGGAAGCTATGATCCACATTCTATGTCTCCTGCTGACTCTAATAAATAGATCATTCTACCACCCTTTGCTATTATTAGTCGAAAGAATTGATTGAATTTAAGACATGCACTTTGCCACCGCCATCTCCTCCGCTACTCAAACCCCAGCAATCCTAATTCCCTCGTGTCTATATGCAATGATTTTTATTTGGCTTTACACTGGGTAAATGTGTACCTCTTACTAAACTATTTATGAAAGAGTATTTCACTTTTGTATCAAGAATAGCTATTTATTAATTGTTGATTGGTTTATTTCTGACAATACCTTTACAGTGTCGTAGGCGGTTCTAGCATAATTCAGGATGTTGTTGTTGTTGTATTCGATTAAAGATAATTTTAGACATATAATTAGGCATCTCTATTCTTTATTATTATAGACCAAAAAGGTCAAAAACGTGTGTTAGCTCGAACCATACTTCATACTTATGAAATTTATAGTTAGACCTCAGTTAGCTCATTTATTTGTTAAATTTATTTTTCAGCTGCCAGAGCTAACAACC
>JAUZNC010034670.1:1554-19444 GCA_034780395.1 Vannuccia rotundouncinata
GATTTTAATAATAATCACTTTAATCGGATATAAAATTTGCGAAATAATTGTCAATAACTTTTAATTAATAATATATTCAATGGCTACATTATTATTCATATTATGTTTTTGCTACAACTTGCTGCTACACAAAGTTGCAGATGACTTTGCAACTGTTAAAGATAGTAGAAAACGATTATTTGACGATTTTAATAATAATCACTTTAATCGGATATAAAATTTGCGAAATAATTGTCAATAACTTTTAATTAATAATATATTTAATGGCTATATTATTATTCATATTATGTTTTTGATTTAAATATAACTTACAAGTGTTTTTTTATTCTAATTCTTCACCAACAGTTAAAAAATTGTTCGTATATTCTATTGGCAATAAGAGGTATTCAAAAATGACGTTGTATATGTAAAATTAATTTATATTATTGTTCAGAAATTTTATAATAATAAATTCAGCCTCCCTCCCCCCCCCCCCCACTTAAAAATTGACTCCGCGGCCTCTGATTATACATACTCTTTGCTTTACTTAACATACTAGGGTTGGAGTTGACTTTAAATTATTATATTTGTTTTATTAAAATATGTGATACAATTTGTAAATGATTTTCATTTGTAAATGCATTTTTGAAAATCAGGATTTTATAATACCATCAATCGATTCAGATGTTGAATCCATTTAGCTATGTAATCTTTCAATACATATCAATGATCTTCAGAATGTCAGACCACCAATCTGTTTCATGGGGAACTGTATTCAGTCTTCAACACGATAATGTAAAACCTCATATGGTCGAATATATACAATCTCCTTATCTGTTTCAAGATGGAAATTAATTATGAAATTATTTTTTAATGCAGCTGCTAATGATTTCAAAATAAGTTTAAATTGAATCAAACAAAAATTAAATAATAGATTACTTATGCAAATATTAGGTATATAAAAATATTCAGTTTAAAGAAATAAAAGTAAATGTTCACTTATTATATGTAACAAAGTTTATTTCGTAGTAAACTATAGTTTTTAAGATGAAAAAAGATTTTTGTAACATTAAAAAATCTAACATAATATAATAGAACTATACAAATAATAGATGTTTATAACCACATAAAATGATGAAATGAAAAATATCACAATATATATTTAAGTCATATAAGAAACATTGAAAATATCCGTTTTTAAAACCAACAACTGAATATTACATTTTAAAATATGGGAATTAATACAGAAAAGTAAGTAGGTATTATACACAGATAGTAAAAGAATCATTAAAAAAAAAATTCCAATAATGTTGCAATAATGCACAAATTGTTTTTACTAATGGGAGCGACTGTTTGGGCGAGAATTTGTGAGTGTCGATAATGTTGAAAGTTAAATGCCACGTTCGATAAAGTAAAACAATATTCGGTGATACAAAAAACGATTGAGTCAAATTAAATAGAATTTAATATATCGTTTACCGCATTGTAGTAATGAAGATGCGTGAATGTTAATGGAAAAGTTGATAATAATAAAAAATATGACGTATACAAAAAAGATTTTTAGATGGAAATATTTTGAAAAGAAATTAAAATAAAATAAATACCACATTCATTGAATAAAAGTGTTCGATTTTTCAATAATTATATAATAACCATATAACTAAGATATGAAACTGATTATGTGGATTGGTTCAATGAAAACAGTAAATAATCTGTTGATTCGGTAAAGCTAGCTCCAAGTATAATAGAATTCAGTGTGATTGAAAGACCTGACGAGCTACAGGGTATTTAGTCAATCAAAAAGTAGCAACTATATACTGCGCGTGAAAAGAGATGGAATCTATCACAAATGGGGAAAAGTTCAATAAAAGCAGCCATATGTATGAATATATTTACAGAGGTAATTTTTACGATATAACAGAAAATGCATGAACAATGTGCGGCCGACATTTATGCTCTTAATTAAAAAAAGTATAGGTACACACAAGGAATGGAATACAATGCAGCAAAATCTAATGCGAACAATAAAAAATGTCTAATACATTATATATATATAGATACAAAACATCCATCCGTAAATACTAGACATGGGAAGAGGAGAGGTATTCAGGTTTCAAGGGGGATCTTGACATGCATCCAATCAAGCAGTTTGCTGAAACCTTGCTCTGAAAAAGAAAGGGGACATCTTGAAGCAGCAGAAGACCCATTATTATGAGTTTTATAATGATAGATGCAACCTTACACCCGTAATTTAGAAGCATGGATTAATTATATCGATTTAAAAGAAAAGCTTTTTTCAAATAATTTAATATTTTACAATATTGACATAATCAATTCAGTGCGAGTTTTTCGCATACATTATAGTTTTATCTGGTAATTTTGAGTGCAATAAAAAGGACTTCAAATAATGCGTTGATATTCTGACGATTTTGAAATTATGTAATTGTCTAATTTTGTACAAAATATTTCGTATGTCATCAGTTAAAATTTTAACATATTAGAATCAAGAACACAAAATTATAATCAATTTTTAATGAAGTATTGATTAATTATTTAACTAAATTGATTAGTTTCTTTTATAAATTAGAATAGCAAATGTAAAAATTTAGATCAAAATTGTCCTATAATATTTGCTTCAAAATATTAAAAAGTAATACCTACCCGAATTCGTTTCATCCATATATCCATGACGAAAAAGGAAGTCAAGAATCACCATTGCCGAATTAGGCTTGAAACGTTCGTCGCAAATCAGCTCTTTCACCTGATCAACAAAAAAGGGAATTATATAGACAACAAGGAAAATAAAAAAGATGATATTATTCCTACTAGAATATAGAACATACTGAGTTTGGAAACGTCTGTTTATGAATACAAATGTTAAAATTAAATGGTTTAAATTAAAAATACATTATTATAGTAAACTATTAAACTTAAAATGCAATACATTTAAATAGATAAATCGTGAATGAATTAATAAACTAATAAGTACCTACTATATTTACGATGTTTATAATTATATAACTGAGTTATTAAAGATAAAAACTGTGTATACTAATTCACTTTAGATGCAAAAAGGTAATTTTGTAAAACTATAAAGGAATAATTTTCAACAAAAAACGGAAATATCCATTTTAATTTTTTAGGAAATAATTAATACCTTATAGCATCAATATAAACATCAAGATTAAAGATATTGAACTAGAAAAAAATAGCTACAGTTCTCAAAACTGACAACAAAACTGACCAAAGCTTTCTATTTTCTACAGGGTGGGCCAGAAGTAACTACGTTTCAAATAATATAATCAATAACATTATCAATTTTAGATTTTATATCTATGACTAATCTCTATTAACTTCATCACTATGATATTATAATGATATTCAAATGTAATGGTATCACAATAACTTATGCAAACAACTTTTGTTATTTAATTGATAGACATTTTTTAAATCTCAAATATAGAATGAATTGTCAATCTCAAGAAGTCTATTCATGAATAAACGACAAACTACGAAACACTATATATAGAGTCGACCTACATTTGGAAATGCAGTCGATATTTGCATTGACAAAAGAAGACACTTTACCTTATACCTACTCCATATTGACGGAGAAAAAAGAAGAAAAGTGGGGAACAGCAGGAGTAGAATTTCTATAATTGCCTGGAGAATAGCCATATATTCGATCATTTTAAAGTACATCATTATAACGACTCTAACTTAATATTCTTGAGATATCAATGTTGGTTAAGGACACGACTAATAGATGTTAAGTTAACATGCGGGAAAGTTTGGTATTACTTTTTTAAAGTTAAGAATAAATCCCCACCTTGATTTATAAACTAAAGACAACACTTTCCAGTCAAAGGATAGGAAATTTTTACTATATTGATTATTTTTTCCCTTTAGAAAATTATCAGAATCGTCTATTGTAAGTGGTTGTGAAACTTGCAAAGGCTAAACTTAGACTAGGGTAAGAAAGAATGGCAGGAGAGGCTTAGATGAGAATTTGCATCACGGAAAAGCATACAAATAGAAGAAATAGAAAATGGAGGATTTAGAGAAAAAATGTTATATTGAAAGATGCAACTATAAGGTGTTCTAAATTTTGGACAATTTCAACTTGTGTTTGTTAGAAATAATATTTTTTAGGAAAATTAATTTGGGCAAATAGAATTATCAATAATAAAAGTAAATTTCGATACAAAAAAAGATTAATACTATATAGAAAGATTGGGGGATGAGTACCCGTTTATGATATTATATGGAAGACTTATAAATGGTTATTTCATGCAATAATAAAATGAAATTACTGACACAAAATTAATTATATTTAATGTGACGTCAAATATCTTAACATCCGTGACATTTGTTGTGGATATATCCAGGATGTGTCAAGGTTGTTAAGACGTATGACAATGACATCACTCAGCTGTAGAAAACAACGGCAGCACATTTAAGGCATTACAAATATATCCTTAATATGTATTGGTGAACTTCTATTAAATAGACTTATGAAAGAGAAGACTATGAGAGTAAGAAATGACAAGTGAGGTGCCGAGCCATAATTATAAATGTCAATTATTATGTTTATTAACACAACATCACAATTCCTAGAAAGTGCCTTTCTATTCTAATAATTGTAATATATAGCGCAGCAACTAAATTGGATATTTATAATTAGTGCAATAGTTAAGTGCAAACAGTAACGGACATAGTGATGTAGTTCAAGTGGAAACACAACTTTTAAACAAAGAAGTTTAATATATACATAATAATTAAAAACACAAAGAAAGAAAATAGAAAAAGTATATTTATAGAACTTGATATAAAGCATTCATATAATATAGGAATGCTATATCATGAATTAAAACATAATATTATTATGTTTTAATTCAATTATCATTTATAGATAAATTGTAAATAAAACAGAATCTATAATTGACATATAAATTATTGATAAAATATATTATCAATGGGTCAATAAAATCTACTGGGTGCATAGACATTATATATCTTGTAGTTATAGTGTAATGTCTATGACAGGGTGTAAATAAATCTGCACAAAAGTCTATCTCTGACTATATCTATATATTGACTGAATTCAAACGACTATCTATAATGCCGAAAGTCTATCTCTGACTATATCTATATATTGACTGAATTCAAACGACTATCTATAATGCCGAAAGTCTGTCTATGACTATATCTATAATATATTGACTGAATTCGAACGACTGTCTATAATGCCGAAAGTCTATCGACTAAAATCAATATGAATTTTGCGGTAATTTATTTACACCCTTTAATAAAAAGAAGATTTAAAAATCCGTAATTTAATTTGTCATTTATAATAGTAATTGTACCATTAATAAAATTAATAACATTATTTATGATACCACCAACTATTTATAATGAATCCATGTAATAGTCGTGTAAGAGTTTGTTCAAATATTAATTGTGGGATTTATTGAAAAATGATTAAAAAATAGCAACATTTGAAAGGCGAAAATATTGTAAACATTTTGAGTTATGTATACGTTTCTGCTGCATATTTTAATACAAATAAATGTTGGGCAGCTTTCTGTGAATAATAATTAACTGAATGACACCTTTGAATATGAACATTTTTATATAGGTTGTCGTTACATAACCAGTTTTAAAGATTTCAATTGTAAATCGACCAACAAATTTTAAGCTAAAAAATCTTTCTTCGAAATTACTTTAAAAACTAACAGAATAGCTTCCGAAAAATGACATTTTACTTTACGCAGAGAGCAACTGGATACGGTAAATATGTATTGAGGGGCAGGGATATTACTAAAATTTAAAACTTTTTTGACAAGTTGAAAGGTATAAAAATATGTTTCTAATTGATGGAGTGGTTTGGGGTGATTTAAGCAACAAAACACAAGTTAAATAAATAGATTTCTTCTTCTTAAATTTTCTCTACCGTTTTGTTTATAATTTCTGAAACAAATGCACTTAAATGCATTAAAGTTGAATAAATAAAAAACACACCCTTCACGTTATTTCCGTCCAAGCAGAGGATTATTCAATTATTTATGATTATTTAGAGATATTTTGTTTACCTTACATTGAATGATAATACAAGATTTCAAACGCAATTTTACCAGAGCATAAAAAAACAAAATCAACGTCTCTTGGACAATCCTTGACGATTTGGGTTTAAAATATGAATAAAATAAATGACCGAAAATATGTGCAAATCCATTTTTATTATTAAATTTTGTTTTAGCAACCAAATTTGTAGAAATAAACAGTCAATTTATTTCTGTTAGATCCGGAATGGGAAATGATTGGGACAAACTAACTCGATAACTATAAGTTATACCCTGAAATCTGGATACGGTATAAAAGGAAGGTTTTATGAAGCAAATTACCATAAATATAAGCAGAAACCATTTGTAAAATCTTTTTATTTCAGTCTTATTTGAGCGGATGTAGTTTTTAGAACTATCAGTAAGATGCAATCAATCTCCAAGGAAAGTTCGACCAAATCTTTGGAACTGGTTTCCAATTGCATTCGGTTATTGTATTTGAAAATAATTTTACAGTATAGAATTATATCTATATATATATATCCCTTTCTTTGATGTCACAATTCTTGAAATAAGAAGCGCTAGTAATAATGCAATGAATGAAAAAGAAAAAATGTTAACAGCAAAGAATCATATATCAGTGTTGTATAACTTGTAAATAATCAATAATATCTGTTATATAATCCACGATCCCACCCCCCCCCCCCTCCTAGCTATTTACCTTTTCCATTTTATAGAAATCTGGTTTAAACCGCTTTTCTGGAGAGACCCAAACGACCGTAGTGAATTTGGGCGCGGAACAAGTCAGCGCTGAGTAATCATTATAACTCAATTTTATAAATAGCCTACTTTGGAAACACAACATTTGCATTATGAGCTAGGCACCTCCATCCATCGATCGAAAACTTGTTGTCCAGTTTTTATCTTCTGATAAAAATTTGGATTGTCACATAGCTAAACACGAACCGATTAGTAGTAAAGATATGATTTAAAGCAATTAATTAATTAGTTAATGGAGTTTACGAATAAATAGATATACGTGTTTTATTTATTTTATGACTTGAATAACAACTGATTGACGATTATCTACTCACGAAGCAAATTTCAAGCTGGGGTTGGCCAGTAATCTATGATGATCAGATGATTTCCATCATCCTTAACAAATTAATATATTATCATTAAATGGAAATATTTCGATCCTACAAAGAATTTTCAAAAAGTACTTCTGAACTTTTATCATATTTTTAACCTCGTTTATTATATTATGATACTTATTTTTTGGCAAATAATAATGCTAAAGCTTTTCTCATTCTTGATAACAGTTTAAAGATTTAACTCAATTTTGTAAATAATAAATATTCAACTTCACGAAAAGGCAGATGTATTAAACAGATGTACAGTAGTAAATTTTATTTAGTAAATTCATACATTAAACAGATAGCAAAAAGAAACTTCATCATCACAAAAATAAATTAATCATTTTCATTTCAATTATTTTTATTTACTAATCATATTAAGTACAATATTGTTGAAAACGATTAGATGCGAGCAAACTGATATGCCTCAATTTATTCAAGAATGTGAATAACATCTTTATTTTCTTTAAAATGTGCATTTTCATAAAAATTAGGTGAAATTAATATACAATTTCAGCAACTTAAGACTTACATATTTGATCATCCCATGGATCATATTACTTGATAAAAATATCAAACTTTTGATTAAAACCTTCTGGGATCCCGGACTATTTATAGGAGAGGGCCAATACGTCGACACATTGCAGGTAACAGAGTTGACTTTTTAACACTGTTGACTTTTTATACTTATATATTTATATATATATATACCATTTTATTTACTTACGTTCATTAATATCGTTCAACAATATTCTACTTAATATGATTAGAAAATATAATTTCTAACTAATGAAGTTTCTTTATTAAAAAAGAATTTAATATTGCATTATTTATTAGTTAAGTAGAACTTACATAGAATAGAAACTTTTCGCGAAGATGAATTTATTATTTACAAAGAATGTGAAAGCCAATAATATATTTAATTGACAGTAAACGAGCCGGGAAAGTCAAATAATGCAAACGAATAGTTGGTTGACTTTCATGTAATTTATTTCTAACTTATATAACTAACTATAAAAACTAAGAAAACAAAATAATATGAGAACAAGAAATGCGAATAAATATTTGCCTTGAAATCCTTACAAACTTTAATCAACTACTAATTAATAAACAATATTCTTGAAACTAAAGCGAATAAGTCAGTAAATCTGGTCATTTATTAACTAACATTTCATTAATAAATAATGAACTCTCTCAGGATCCTGCAATACTACTCATAAAATCGTGCAATTAGATTGCCATACAATGAATTAATCAAAGGACCCAGCTAGCCGGGTGTCGCGACAACGACTCACCTGTGGAATGGAGCAAAGAAGAAACCCGTCGACCTCTCCGTCGGCGTTCCTCGGTCGGAAGGATTCCGGAACCTCAAGGTCAAAGCAGAATTCCACCTGCGGCTGAATGAAGCGTTCATCCTCCAGCACATAACTGCACAACAAATTAGTTTCAATTATTCATTATCCCCCATCATTACAAAGTGATAATCTTACGTAAAAATAAATTATCTGATCAATAGATAAAATCGTATGACCTTGAATAAATTTCATGGTATTAAGTATTAAAATTATTTAATGAAAAAAACTAAACAAAACATTAAAGCGCAATCATATGTTTTAGTTAAGATTTACACAAAAGAACTTAATAAATTACCTTACAACGATAAAGGCAATATCAATTTTAAAGTGGTTAATTTTACAGAATTAAAATCACATGACGCTAAATAAACACCAAAAAACAAATTGTACAACATGGAACATTGTGTTTTAATCAATAATATTATATTATTTTTTTACATTCTTCACATTGTCGAACTCATACCTGACAGAGCCGGCTGGTTTTATATTTTGAAAGATACTGGGTGGTACAGAGGCCTCTTCTTCACACTCTTTCTGCATACATTCGATCACCGTGATCCCAAAGCACAGACCTCCGGCTGCCTGCAGGATGCAGAAAATAAATTTTATGTGTAATCTAATTCGTTTACTCAAATGCTCATCCTAAGTTCTTCAACGAATTATATAAAACTGAATTATTACTTTAATATATACAATAAAATACGTAACTATAACAAATATTATAAATACTATTCCATATTTTTGTGTTAAATTGTCTTAAATTAAAAAAAAACTAAAAATGACATATTTTAGAACGAAAATTTAAGTTTTTTGTTTTAAATTTTAAGTTTTTGGATAATAAATATGGGATTTAAGTTTTTGGAATAATAAATATGGGATTTAAGTTTTTAGATAATAAATATGGGATTTAAGATTTGGGATAATAAATATGGGATTTAATTTAATGAAATAATAAATCAATACTTTATTTAACTGCGTATGCAAATAAGTGTAGTATATGTCAATGATAGATCTTTTTGTATATAGGGTATATAATTACAAATTTGTTACTTATTACCTATAAAATCTGGAAAATAGAAAGTGTAAAGCGAAACCCAACAGTTGATTCAAAAACTATTATTCTATTTTAATTTTCCGATTAACTAGAAAATTCTCCACTAACTTATAGAGCTCTAAACATGCCATAGACAGAAAATTGCAAAGATAAATAGTACATAAATGAACGTCGTCTGATCACGAATACCTGGATTGGAGAGTGTTTATAGTATGTCGTATCTGTACATCCCAACATGTAGCCTAGGAAAGTTTGCGCAAAATAATTTCCATCCACATGGGTTTGTTTTCTATCCTATATTTAAGCAATAGCGTTGAAGAAATATGTCATGTGATGAACGTTAATGACGTTATCTGTAGAACCCACAGCAACAATATCAACACAATTTTCAAAGTTGAAAGGTTTCATCAAATTAATCATATGAAAAACGAATACACGACAGCATCCGTATAGATAAATCATATATCCGAAAAGACTGTCTTTTCAAACAAATATATAATTCGAAATTATTCCGGTGATCGGTTTGTTAATTACTGATTTATTGTTGTGAAAGGAAAGTTGTCTATAATAGTTTAATTAAAATTCAAACAAAATTTTATTCTACATGCAGTTGTATTGTTTCAATAACTAAATTCTATGGCTATAATTAAGGATTATAATAATTAAGTGTTATCAAAAAATGGTAGCCGGATCGGAAGGGATTGTAAAGTACAAGTTAATTATAACTATAAGCTTTTACAGGAAATTGAATTAAATTTCAGATTCTTGATTAAAATTTGATATATAAATTCCGGATCTCAAAATGATCTTTTAATTTCTTATAAAGTTAAAGAAATATATATATGTTAGCTCTAAAAGAGAAAATTATAAAAATTGAATTGTTATCGATTACAAAGAATGCTTTCGATTTTATTTTTATAATTGTTTTCAATAAATTAATAATAAATCTAGTAATTTTTAAATGAAATAATAAAAGTAGAATAAAATGAAGGCATTAACATCAAACACTTTATTTATTTTGCGAATATAGAGTATAAGAGAAATTATTCCAATTATACACTGACCATATTGTCCAACTTTCCAGGCCAAGTTGGTTTGGTAAGCGCCCGCTGAGAAATCCACATGTAGACTCCTCCATCCTGACCTGAAACTGTGTAGGCGTTGACATGAACACCGTACTTCACCAAACCCAGCAGAGAACAAGCCGCTCGCTCAATGCGGAAGAGGGACTGGACGCGACCTGCTGTGAAGGCACCATATTCCTTCAAAGACAATATAACACACTCTCTATAATGTGAAAAAGATTTAGAAGATCACATTATCAATGTGTAAGAAATAAAGAAGATCGTTCAGACTTAAGTAAAAATGTGTGATGAGGTGGAATAACGTAGAACATATTACGCTAGCTTTATCTTACAAATAACTTACTCATTTATGATTATGTTTTTAACAATCAACTGACAGTTCTATTATTGAAATGTCATAATGATTGAGTATAATTATAACAGACACCATCAAAAAAGGAAATCAATTTACACAATAAATGGTGGAAGCAAAAAAGTTTAACTGTATTTTTTTAAGTTTTCAGTTATCAATAAAAATGATGAAAGCTTTCGTATTAAATTAAATATGAAGATCGAATCGCAATCTTTTCAATAACGCGTAGAAGCGAGTATTGTTGATATTTTTCAAGAGAGAACAGATTATATAAATGGACAGTCTTCTTCTGCAAATTCTAAATAGTATGATTCATAGATATTCATTATTAATTATAGATTGCGTCAGTATAATACGTGGCAATATATTTTCTATGGCTATTTATAGAATCATAGTAGAAGAATTCAATTGACTACTCATTTCTATAATTAGAACTCAGGTTCTACATTAAAACTGCCTACTACAATTGTGGAATAAAATAATTCCTACGATATTAATCTATGTATGTTAACAGTAACAGTTAGCATTTGGCTTGTTACTGTACCTCATTCCTCCAACCTCGAAGTGTGACAATATCTTCGGTATCTCTGAGCTCTAACATAACCACAGCCACCGCCTCAGTTCTCTCCTCTTCGGTCACAAGTCGAGGGTGTAACTCGACGATAGTTTGAGATACACCACCACTGCTGCCCCCTTCTTCCTCTCCTCCTTCTTTGGTATCCTCGGTGTTGATCCTAGTCCTCTTCTTGGGGACAATACGTGTGCAAAATACGTCCGGAAAGCGTAGAATAAAGGGGAGAACTTCGGGGTGGATGAAGCCCAGATGGTGTCCGTCAACATAGAAGTGATAACTAGTGTCTCGGGAAGATTCTAAATGAAAGGAAGGTTATAAATGTTTACAAATGGAAATAAAATTAGAACATTAAAAATTATTTAATTGCAGCTATGTAAGACGACTGACCCGGCAAAAAATAGTTGTTGCACCGTCTTGTCACCAAATGCCAAAGATTTCGGAATCCAAAGGTTGTCATTCTGAACTGGTTAATGTTCTAAGAATTAGAAATGAATGCAAAATATAATACTTAACTGCAAACCTAGGATTGAATAACAAACAATTCCAATGAAATAAAGATATCATTATCAAATATGTTGAAGAGAGTCAGAAAGACACTCCATTAAAGTAACAAAAAAATATGTATTCAATTAATTAACCACTAAATAATAATAACATGTAATGTTACCAGTCGATTTGGGTAAAACTCTTAATGATATTGTTTTAAGCAAACATATTTTAATAATCAAATTTTAAAATGCAAAAACAAATATTTCAGTTTAAAATACTATTTAAAAAATAAAAAAACAATTTTTTAAAGTATGGAAGAGGAAGAGTCAGAACTCATGTATGCAATTGCTATTATTTTCATTCTGGTTTTTAATCTGGGAAAAGGGACTGGATTAAGCTGCAATCTACCCTGTTGTCTGTGTTAGTGTTACATAGGTATACAAATCAAAATCATCATATTCTTCATAGCATTCACCTGAATTGCTTTCATTATTAAATAAAATTACTAATTTTCAGAAAATTTTCACATGCTGGAATAGATTTTTGAAATTAAAAGACTTTTCCAGTTTTCCTGTATAACACTTAAAGTCATTTCTACATAAATATATAAATGTGATCTGTTTTTATCATTTAAACAGTATTTACCTCATATTACAAATACTGATTTCTAGACCTTTTCCTGACAGGTTATTCAACATTGATACAAAATCTAAGTTAACTCACCCGGTTGGGTGTATCAAACATTGATCACATCTTTAGAGTAAATATGAGTGCACTTATAAAAAGAGATCTAACTGAAATACATATCAAACAGTTTATCTGGGCCACTGGACAAAAGTCTCTTGTTTAAGTTTCAATTCTGCTGAGCAATGGACACTAAAATGGGGATTGAAATTGTATTGGTCAGGACAGACTAAGAAATGAACTTAAGAATATTTTTGAATTTGGTAGCAAGCAACAGTGCAATTTTTTTGCTTGCTTTGTTATGAAGCTATTTATTCACAATTTCTGTTTGTATGTTTTGTTGATCATTGTTCTTGATTGTCCTACTTCTATATCACAACATTATAATTATAGTATATAATTTATTTGATAATCATATTATTGTAAATTTATTGGTACCTATAAGTGTATTTTGATTTAGTTATTGTATAATAATTATAGTTATAGTCAAATTGTTCATTATTGACAAATTATATACAATATGACTACATTATTACCTACTTCTGCTTTCAATTCTCTTTGGTCTTCTTTAAAATTGTTATTCTCATCACTTTTTTCTCTTTCATCTGATTCTTTAATCAATTTTATATCTGCTCAACAGTAGCTGGGGCTTTTCAGTATACAGTCATATGTAAAATAGAATATAATTTGAGTTGTCTGGCAATTGATATCTGACACATGCATTTGTTAATGATATAAGATCTACACATTGATTAAAATGGAATTGCCTAATGCAAATATATTATAAAAGCAATGTTGGATTATATAGTGAAATATTTTATAACCAGACTTAACTTTATCAGGCAGCAATTCATGTGCACTTGAGTGGCTATGATTATGCATATACAGAATTCCCTGGTTTTCTCTTATACTTAGATAGGTTTTATATATTGTTATATTGTATAAATTTTATATAGGTATTATATTATGTTGTATAAATTTTATATATTTATTATTATAAAAAAATAGATATAATTTATTTTTAATTTACTTTTGTTAACTCAAAGATTTAAGAATGATCAATTTGATGGGTTTTGAGATTTTTTAAAATACAAGAGTCAAATGATAGAACTGAGTAAAATTCCATAACTTTTATTGATTTATAAAAATTCTATGATTTTTTCTGGATTTAAAAAAATACAGGATTTTCCAAATGATGCCCTTAAAATATGAACCAGCTTGTATTCTATAATAATTATATACTGGATATGAACTATGAAGGATAGGGCTGAGTATATATAATACATGCTGGATATATTCTTGTTAGACCTACATAGAATGCAGTTTGGCATACAAAACCTACTAATGAAAACAGTTAAATTTAAAAAGTGCAATGAAAAGTTTTCAAAAAATATTTTAAAGCTTTGGAATAATTATAAAAAAATGTTCAATATCAGTACTTATATTATTATCTTACATACGAGATGTTCACAATAGCAGTTTCCAGAACAGCCACCGAGATATAGCGTTCACCTAAAAATTTAAGTACGATTTATTTGTAATTATATGTTCGCAGGATAGTATATAATGAAAAACAAACGAAACCAGACACAGCTGATTGGTTTACAATTTTTGTAAATGCGGGAACAGTATTTAGATTTGATTGAAGTACTTAAACAAGCAGTACAAATGGCCTTGTTGGAGACATAGAAACATACATACCTAAATAGTTGTATCATTATGATTTCAGCATTTTAATCCGCAGTATTTTTTTTCCAGAAATAATAACAAGTATCTCTTTTTATCCGGTTTTTTAAAAAAGAAGGTATTGAAGGTATTAAATACATTTAAATGATTTAAGCATATTTAAATTTCATTAAATTAAAAGTAGAGAAATTACTACCATTGACTTATAATATAACATTTATCTAAATTGACAAACTGACCAATATTCAATAGTAATAAACGTCCGAGATTGAATATACTGTATAGATTTAAAAAATGCGAAATTCATGAGAGTTATTACGCATTTCAATAAAAATACGTATGAAATAGCATCGTTTTAACCCTATTACTCTGCTATTTTCGGTTGCATTTTATATTGAACAATAATAAGCTGTCGTGACTATTCTTACAATGAAGTTTTACTACTTTTAGCGCAAACTTACTTTCGTGGACCAAAATGGGCGTTCACATCATAGTAATAAAAATAATTATTTCATTATTACAATATGATTAAATAGTCATCTCGGTTTATTTTATGAGTTAATGTTATATAAGTACGATATACACAATTGATGCATATTTTTCAATCTAATAATTTTATAAACTAATTAGTTTTTCATTTTATATATCGATATCTAATATTAAAAAGATTGCATTTTTAACTGATACGACAAAACTTATGAAACAAAATAATCAAACAAGGTACTCATTATATTTGAATAAATTGTCTAGTACATTTATATCCAGTCGTATCTTATCAATTTGTTACTAGTGATTACACAAGCGATCGATCTATTTATTCTTTTAATAATCATCATTTCTGGGGACTAACTAAAGTACGCAATGCAATAGAAATCCTAACAATTATGTATGACGCCTACTTAATATTAATTGGTGACAAAAGTGGTTTGTAAAATAATTTTAAAAAATAGATTTATTGAAAAATCAAAATATGAAAGACTAAGTTTTTATACATACTGTATGTATAAAAATCAATAAATAACCTGAAAAGAAACGATTGAAATGAATGACATATATAAACCACTATATATATATAAATACAGACTATAATATCGTACCCACCTCCACCCCTGACAGGTTTGGAACAGATTTATAATAAACTCTTAAATTAATACAGGTAGTGAAGAAATGTCTTCCTTAAAATCATAATTCAAATTATACTTACAGTGGTTGTACAAAAGATTTAAAAAATACTTTAATAGTATGAAATTTCATTAGTTAATATACAGCTGTGAAATTATATCAATGTTTACAACTATCTAAAATTACTCCTAAAAAAACTATGTGAAAACGAGCTTTTCAAATGAAATAAAAATATTTAAGTATGTTGTTGTTGGCATTTCGAAGTTTCATAATTAATAAAGGAAAAAATAAAAGTCCGATAATTAAAACTTCAATATATATTTCGGATAAATTCCGTGAACGCTATAAAATTAATAAAAGCAATTTTAAAATAAAAATACTTTTATAGACACTTTCAAAATGTTTATTTTTTATTTCTAAAACGAAACAGAGAAACGAGCTACTGTTACCAAACCTTGTCAGTCGATATATAGCTGTGTTAGTTTTTATGACGAAATAGTAGGTACAAAATATATCTAAATTTATCATTTTTTATTAAAAATTATAAGGTAAAATACTTTAAAAACATGAGGGAACGATTTCATAAAATTTCCGACAGATTAAATACATAAATATACACAGAGAATAAAGACACAACAACACCGATTCCTTTTGAACTAATAACAAACAGCTGCATCTCAGATTCGATGTTGAAAAACTTCATTAATAATTTCTTTGACGGGTGTCCTGGTAGCGACTTGACCACATCTGCTCAACCTGAAATAATTTAGATGTTCACAGCACCTCAGAATGTATTGGCTGTAAAATTTGGATTTAAAAATGGGTTTAACAATGAGAAAATGATCAATTTCATTAAATGTTAATGGGCTATATCATTCATATGCTCATTTTTTAATCGTAAATATAATATGTTCATCCGTATTAATGTTGTCTGCTACAGTCATGGGATTAAGGTTATAAAATAAGCCTGAAAATACAACCAAACGCCATAGGAAAGCCCTTATATAAAGGAAAAACTTAAAATGAAAGACCTTTTTAGCTGAAAAAAAGCGTGACAAATCCTCTGTCTGTTGCTAACTTCAATTACATATTTTTAATTCTATATAATAGTTATAGATATATAAAATTATTAATATACATATCCCCTAAAACAGAAAAATGTAACATTTTAAATTTGTAAATGCACGAGTGTCCCAATATAGCAACACTGTATATGCACTGTAATGTAAGAATAATTTCAACTTTAATAGATTTATGAATTTTTATTTCTAAAGTTACACTGTCTTAGATTGTTAAAAATTAGGCTCTTTTGTATAAATAATTAATTATTTAATAATTATTAAAAAATATCTTAATTATTATTCTACACTATTAATATTTATTAGTAACAGTAGGTACTTATTTTAAAAACAAATTAAATAAAAAAAATTGTGGTTACACGAATTAACAAATAATTTGTTTATGCAAGTCAAATTTTGAAACGATAATATTGAATAATACAATTTAGTAACCAATCGACCTCAAAGTAGAAATTTAAAAATCTTCAAATTTTTTACTTACTTTGCAAAAAAATAAATATCTTCAAATGAAATGAAAAGTTTCATGTTTCAAACAGTATCTAAAAACTTTTCCCCGGTTAGTATTGAGGAAAATAACGATTTCATTAACAAAACTAATTTGAAACAATGGAAATAAGTTCACTAAGGTTATAAATATCAAGGTTCCTCGTATATAAACGGCCCAGTTAAAAACAAACTCACTAAATTCTCAAATGCTGCTGTTTCTGTGAAGTTATACAAAGAAGATACGTATTTATAATATGTCACATTAGTTTCGTATTAATAAACATTGTATAGCATATTTTCTTAACTTAACATATTTATTAATAACACATTCCAAAATAAAAAACTAAAACAATCATGTACAAATATAAAAATAACATTTCTCATTTATAAATTTAAGAAAGGAAACACTAGAAAAGTTGACAATATCACGAAAATCGAACATTTCTACAAACTACTTCATTGTATATTTTATTTAATAAGAAATGGTTGTTTTAAAAATAGTTAATTCGTGATTCTATCCCTTTATCAATAAATTAATAAATTTCAATTAAAGTCTACATTTATTAAGGATGACAAAATTAAATAATATTTCATGATAAAGATTATATTATGACTTCTTTCTGCCTTATTGAACATCGAAGGAGGATAGTCTAATAGAGAATATCGTGAAAAACGTTATCTAACTTTTAATGAACGAAATTATAGTAATTTCAATAAAAATCGAAATAAGTGTTAAACTAATATAAT
>JAUZNC010034681.1:4582-19442 GCA_034780395.1 Vannuccia rotundouncinata
GACTCACAATAGTGATAGGGACGGATAATACTGATGACGTACGATAGTAATAGTGACGAATAATACTGATGACGCAATGAAGTGTTAGTGACGCATAATACTGATGACGCAAAAAAGAGTGGTAGTGCCGTATAATACTGATGACGCACAATACTGATGACGCACGATAATACTGATGACTCACAATAGTGATAGGGACGGATAATACTGATGACGTACGATAGTAATAGTGACGAATAATACTGATGACGCAACAAAGTGTTAGTGACGCATAATACTGATGACGCAACAAAGTGTTAGTGACGCATAATACTGATGACGCAACAAAGTGTTAGTGACGCATAATACTGATGACGCAACAAAGTGTTAGTGACGCAAAATACTGATTACGCAACAAAGTGTTAGTGACGCATAATACTGATGACGCAACAAAGTGTTAGTAACGCATAACACTGCTAAGGATTCATAATACTGCATGATTGTAACACATTACATAATACTGCATGATACATATTTGTGTGTATAAAGTGTTTACTACTCGATCTTACCAGCCATTTTCTAAATCGCGACAAATATAACCGAACAAATAGGCGATTAAAATGCCAGACGCAATTCCTAATTCATTCATTGACACCATTTTGCCTCGATGACGCTGAAAATCGAAGACAAAAATAATGCATGAAACCTCAAAGAATTTATTCTTAAGCAGTATTACATTGAAAGCTCAGGCATCTTAAATTTCAATCAATACACGATGTTCACTTTGTATTATAAAAGATGTTTTCATACATATATTTGCACTTTATCTGTTAAATCTTGCATTAATTATTCTTACTGAAAATCAGTAAAGATTCTACGATTAAAGTTTTGTATGTAAATAGTAAAATTGTTTCAAAATTAGAAAGAAAAAAAATTGATTCATAAAAATAATGAGCAAATATTTCAGCTAAAAATTACCTGAATTGAAACTTCTGAAACGTAGAGACATTCCCCTATAGCTGCTATTGAGACACAAACTCCAAGGATAATTCGACCAAATATCTAAAAATAAAAATTATTTAATTAAAAATGATATTAAATACTTTGTCGTAACTTCAAGCTCACCAAAACACCCAAATTTCCGGAAAATACGGTAAGCAACGCCCCAACAATAAACAAGAAACCATTCACAATAAGAATTATTCTTCGGCCGAATTTGTCCAAGAGATACCCTTGAAAGTGTGAAAATGGAGAGTTAAAGAAAACAAATGGCAAATGGGCAATACTAAGACATCAATCAAGTCTTACCTCCAACTACCGCTCCTAATAACGCCCCAATAATAAGAGAACTAACAATGATTTCCTGCATGATACAGGACAACTTTAACAATGGATTGAGTTGTAGTAGAGCCCCACTTATTATTCCTGAAATAATCATAAGAATTCTCTTCATACTGTCAAATTATAAATAGTTATTTGGATATGCAAACAATATTTTATATTAATAAACTACAAATATGAACATTTCATTGCCTAAATCATATCCAAACAGTATTCCACTTAGGAAGGCTGTTATCCCGACCAGGACATGAAATACGGCAGCATTTCTCCAGAAAAAGGAACAACCACAGTTCCCCAAACACATTTCCAGTTTAGATTTTTTGGTGCCATAAACGAGTTGAAGGTCTTCGTCATCCTTCTGGTATGTAGCAGACATTCTGAAATATTTCATTGAATACATTGAGTATCAGGTCTTATAATACTCACAAAAAAATAAAATTAATAAGTAGACTAATTAATTTAAATTATAATTATTTGTTTTGATAAAAAAAGATATATAAAAAAAACATCAGAAGTGAACCTACAGTGGTGAATATAAATTTCTTTATCCAATAATCCAAACAATTTGTTCATAATATTTTAACAATGCAGCTTGAAATTTTACTTTGAAATAACCAATGAAAGTTTGTTATATTTAAATCAGCAAAGAGAAACATAGATAGCTAGTAATGACTTTTGGATTTTATTATTCTATATTAAACATACCAATTATAGTGCTTATGACCATGGCTAGTACTGAACAAAATCTATTTTTAGTATCAAAATGGTGGAAGCCCAATAGCTATATATTAGAATTTGAAACAAGTTGAATCAAGGATAGGTAACAGATATAATATGAAATGTAATATTTTTAATAAATGCTTTTATTTATGTACAGTTAAATATTAAAAACTTTTATAGCCCAAATCTTCTGTTTTATCAGTTTCAATACACATCATGATTCTTTATTGAATTGAGTGGCATATTGCCTGGTTCATCTTCTTTTTTTATAAATTATGTTAATAAATTCCACAAAATGTTTGCTATGAAACATGAAGAATGTTAGAAAACTTTTACAAAACAACTCTTGCCTTTCAAGTGTGAGGAAGTTTTCAATTTCAGAAGTTTTCAGAAGCTTATAACATTTAAGGTTTGCTTCATGTAATGAACATTAATTATATTGATTAATGCATTCATGTTATCAATGCCTGCAACAATAATTGAATTAGGATATAAATATCAGTCAGTATAATTTGGATAAATTAAATGATAAAAATAAATTTACAACATGTTAGTCTATTATTAATTACTTTTTTGATGGATTGTAAATTCCTAAACTATTTTGTTATGAGCCAAGTTAATACAGAATCGATATCTGGATGAAATATATTTAAACTACTTAATTGACAGAATTGTCATTGATTTACAGTGAAAAATTTTCCTTTGAGTTAAGGCCAGACAGTAAAGGCAGATAAAGATCACAGCCCTGTGAACATTACTAATACTAAGTGTCCCAATATGAACCAATCAAATAAAAAATCCTCTCTTAAATGCAATAATATACAGATATAATTTCACAATTAGTGCTGATTTCCTTGACATGGCTAAATATCTTTCACCATTTACTGTTTCATCATAGAAAATGGATTAGTTACTCCATTTATAGAAATGCCAGCCTGTACTCTGATTTCTCTTTGGTCCAAAAGATGTGATTTTGTATGCTCATTATGCTGAGACCAATAAACAGAGTTATGACAATTTACAACACCATCTAATTGAAACTTTGCTTCATCCATCTAGATAATTCAATCTAATTATTTTCTATCATTGTCCAACAATTCAATAATTTCTTCACAAAAAACTTTTTGATTAGGGTCAACCTCACTGAGCTGTTGATTTAAGTTTAAGGAATAATGATAAGAATTAGTCTTAAATCTTGCTTGAGAATGTGATTGACAGATGACTTAAATATATCCAATTCTCCTACTGCTTTTTTTTGGAGAAATAATCTTTCAAATCTCAGAAGTAATATTTTCATCATTAAAATTATGTTTTTCATTCTTATGCTACCAGTTTCTTCAAACTTCTGAATTAAAACAGATATGGATTGCCTGTCTATTGAGTGACCATAACTTGTTTGAAATAGTCTTTTTGAAATAGTCCTGCCTTTTTACTGGAATTATTCGTTTGATAAAACATTTTACAATGAACACTCATTTTGCAGTTGTTAAACATTGAGGCATGATTAAAATGTCAAAGTAAAAATAAAATAAATATTTTTATACTGTACATATTAATAGAAATCAATAACATTGATTTCACTGATATATAATATTAGTAGTAAATTAGGAAATTAAATACTATATTAAATTAGGAAAATATAGAAAATTTATAAATGATTATATGAAATTATTTCTGTATACTTTTTTATTTTGAAAAGCTAGTATTTATATATTTTTAGTATGGATCACTATAATTTTTTTTCAATATATAATAAAAAAGATTAATTATACCTTTTAATTTTAAAAAATTAAAATTTTTGGGACTATTAAATTTATAACAGATTGGAGTGCATAACTGTCAACAAGGTTTTCTAACATGGGATTTTAATTTCCAGATATAAGCAGTTTTCCTAGTTTTAATTTATGTGGCAATCCTTATATATAAATAAACAGGGTGGCTTACATTGCTTGAGTCTGTGACTGACTGGTATTACTGGAAATAAACATAAGTAAAATTATAGACATACATTAATTTATTAAATGTATAAGTTGCTTGACACATTTATACAAAATAAATTAATTAAATTTTTATTACTATTTTTTTCTATATTTTTATTCAAACTTTACGAATGAAATGTTAGATATGTTAAATCATACAATAAAATATATAAGGAAACAATATAAGAAGTCTAACAGTGAATAAAAATCTAAATGTGCAAATATAAATATTATTATTTTTTGTATAAATGGGTCAGAAAACTTATATGACACTTTTACTGCTAATTAATATATATATTTTTAAATATATATTTAATTTATGTAAAATTGATAATATAAAAAGAGCAAATATTTTAGACAGCCTGCATTGCATCTACAATTAGGAGGACATATCTAGTGTATAATCAGGAATTTTATATAGTGTCATTCCACTAATCCTTGGCAGGGCTAAAAATGGAGCCAATGCTCGGCACCCCCTAAATGTTTAAACAAAAATATTTTAAACTAGTGGAATTTCATTATTGTAGTAATAGTAATATGTTATGGACTTAATTTCATTATATAATTTCCTATATATCAATATGTAAAATTGGGCTTGTCATAGATGAGATCTCATTCATAACAGCTATAGAATAAAATCATTGACAGGAATAATAGTAATTTTAAATTAATTGACATGGACTCTAACAATTGTACAACTATATGATGTTTTAATAGTTTCAAAAACATACTAGAAAATTGCCAAGAAAATTACAAAGGGGAACATTTTATTTAAAAAAAACAGTTTTAAAAACAAAATTTTGAAAGAATTTTTTGATTAAACAAAAGTTTTATTAACATTATACAAAACATTTTAAAATACAATTATAAATAGGAAAAGACAGCTTTTATTTTCTTATTAACAAAATGATTATTATATCAAATCGTTAAACTTTTTATATATGTGTACACTTTCAAGTTTCGCAGTATTTATACTTTACTTTTATAAACAAATTTATATTATACAAGGAAATGCAATACAGTGGGAGAGTCATATATTTTTTGTATTCTCCGTCATAACGGTCTACAACAAAAATATATAAATATTATATACTTAGTTTACACGATAATCAACATGGATTATAATTTATACATGCAGTTTATACATATATTCATAATATAGTGTTAATTGATACTCAAACGACAATCGTGGATATAAATGAATATGTAAAGGAATGTGTGGATATGTATGGCTCTGAATGGATATGTATGTATATGTATGGATATGTATGTATTTATGAATTTATATGTAGTAATATGCCACTACAAAACGAAACGAAACAAAACAATACATATACACGCATATCCATTCATATCCATTCATAAGCATACTATAATTATATCCATACATATATCCTTTGAAGTATATGGAATGGGTATATATATATCTACCCAAAACAAAGAAACACCCTTAAATTTTGAACCAATGAAAAATATTATGTTGCACCCTACCATAGTAAATTTTTGTCCAATCAGATTGAAATAACTAAAATTTATGCTATATAGAGGTGTGTGAGTCGTTGATTTCAATTTCCTTTCTTACGAGCTCTCTTGAGGTAGTGTCTCAGTTGGTTTATTCTCCTTCTACTGCAATGGCTTTATTTACTTCAGATTGTATTATTGGGGCCGAAATTCCAGCCAATAATCCCGCTCATCGAGGTGGGTCTTCACCGCTGCGTTCATGCAGTCTCAGAAGAAATCTATTCTTTTCATCTACATCAAATACTTCACAGACTCAACTTTCCTATCTTCACTAATCGGAAGGGTCCTCGGCTTCACTAATCGTAAGTTTTATACAACATCGCCCTGACCTGCCAAAAATAATACACCATACCTACTACTTATAACCCAGTGTTTCGAAAATACATTTCTTTGAAATCCAGGAAATACAAGAAAATCCAAGAAATTCAAGTAACTTTCAAAGAAATTTCAAAGAAATCCAGGAAATCCAAGAAATTCCAAGAAATCCAAGTCACTTTCAAAAAAGTTTAAAATTTCTATAAAATTTTTTTGAAAGTGAGTTGGATTTTCTTGCATTTCCTGGATTTCAACTATTATACGCATATACTTACATTTTTATACATCCGAGCATTAATGTATTAAAATTGGACATATATTTTTCAAAATGTATAAAGTCAATGTGTTAAATATGATATTGAATCATATAGAAATGTTTTAAGTGTATTAATTATTAAGGCCCGTATTCACAGTCGCTACTTGAGTGTCAAGTATTACTTGAAGTGTTACTTCCGTGAAAAATACGTTTCAAGAACAGCACTTTAAGTAGCGATTATTACTCAAGTAATGGCTGATACTTGAACACGATTTTTTAAGTAAAACTTGAAGTTACGATTTGAAGTAACATATTCAAGTGTGGTACCAGTACACTTCAAAAAATACATGCGTATATTTTGATATAAATTTTCACTTATTTTAAAGCGGGTATGAATCGTAATCGAAGATTTCAATATATCCAAGATCTTTTACCAATACATAGACAACTAAATGATCCTGTAAACCCTCTAGAATGTTATTCACACGAACAATTTCGACAAAGATACAGGCTGTCTAAAGATCAGTTTGTTGCATTTCTTGAGGTGATGATATTTCCCGACCAAGCTTATTAATAAGTGTATATTAGTAAGTGTATATTAATTAGTAAGTGCAGTAATATATTAATTGAATTATTTAGTCAGAAAATTCTAATAACATATACGTATTGATTGATTAGAGAATTTTTTGTTATAAAATTTACTTTTATATATTTTTATTTATTTTAAATATTTAAATGTATCTAGTAATAAATAAAAATTATACAACTTTTATTTTTGAAAAAACTTTGACATGGAATTTTTTCAAGGTTATATATATATACAAAGTAATTAGATTTAGAATTTTCTCGGGGCAGTTTAGTAACACATCTACATAAACTGAAAAAAGTTAAATTTAAAGGTAAAAAAATGGGGTTATAATGTACTTTTAATTGCTATATACTGAGTCTAAATTCTTAATAGTCAATTTAAATAATATTTAAAATATAGTATTATGTCTTACGTATGTTTAATATTTCAGCTTATTGTAATGTAAATACATTGTTTTTAGTGTTTACAATGACCCCATTAATATGTAAAATAATTTATATAAGTATAAAAATATAATTTTCAGTTAGATTCATAAAATAATTAAACAATTATAGAATTTTTAAAATCGTTTTAGTATATCAATGTAAAAAAACGCACCATTACTAAGGTATTTGTTTATATACTACCTATTTAAATATTGAGGTATATTAATTTTTATTTTTTTATGCTACTCACTTAATGGAAAACTTTAATAATTTTATTTTTATTTTCTGATTTTAAATAAGCAAAAAGAAAAAAACTTCATTTTTAACGGTAAGATATATTCCATTTATACTTACAAAAACTATTGCAAAGTGCCTATTACACCAAACCAGTCCTTTCAAATCAATCAATCAATCAATCAACTATATCAAAAAATCTGTTATCCCAGACTATTCTAAGCATATCTTCTATATAAATTATTAATATTTTTGTAATTTTTGTAATTACATAATTTCTTTTTGCCACTATTAAAATATCATCAGTCATAATTTACCCTTACACCATAGTGCTCCCAAAGTCACTTTTTGGTCAATAAAAATATTTAGAAGTAATATTAGCAGTTTCCTAAACTATTTGATGTGATGATTCCAAAAATGTCAAAAAAATAATCCATCAAGCTATTCTCTAGAAAATAAATATTATTGATTTTTCACATGTCTATATATGGTCATATTAAGAAAATCCTATTTTTTTAACTTTATTTTATAATTTCCAGAAGTAGTAGTAATTGTTTCTTTAGCTATTTGATATGCTGATTCCAATAATTGCAAAATAAAGATAATCCACCAAGCTATTTATTTGAAAATCAATATTTTTGATTTTTCACATGTCTATATATGGACATATTAAGAAAATCCAATTTTTAACCTTATTTTAAAATGTCCAGAAGTAGTAGTAATTGTTTCTTAAGCTATTTGATATACTGATTCTAATAATTACAAAATAAAGATAATCCATTGAGCTATTCCTGAAATATGCTGCATCTCAGATATGTTTGAATTTTATAATATTTTGCTTTAAATCTATGAATAATTAAATTTCACAAATCTATGAAACTTTTCAGAAATCAATGCATGCAATTACTATCTAATAATAGACATCAGATTTGATTTTAAATATTCAAAATTGAAATATTTTTAATTAAAAGTCCTTATATTATTATTTCACATCATGCCATAGTTATCTTAGTTATTGTTGATCATGATGGTGTATGCAACTCATAGTCTTACTCACAAAGAATGTTTACAAAAAAATGTGTTTAGTGTGTTTCAACAAAATGCTAAAGATATGCATTCTATCACAGACAATCTCCACAAGCTAATTGAAAAACATGCTTTTAGTGGATATGATCACAATCACAATAGGTTACCCAAAGTAGTTTGTGGTACATGCAGGCTTGTCTTTCTAGACTATTCCAAAGAAAAATTTAACAGAAATTTGACAGTGTATAATCACAGTGAAATTGGAAAACATGCTTCATATTATGCTATACAGTTATCAACAGAAACTACAAATTGTGAGTGTATTCTGTGCAAAATTGGTCATTCAAATACATATTTTGGTGAGAAAAATATTGTGATTGCAAAAAAATCCAGGAGATAGACCTAAAGTATTCAAAAGTGACAATGAGTGCAGGCCTACAGTTATTAATCTGTGTGTAAAATGTCTATCTATTATCGGTAAAGGTAAATCACATCAATGCTCCAATGTAACACTATTCAAAAATGCAAAAAGCATTCTCACTACTAGTGATCCCAAACTTACAGAGCACATAACACAATCATTCATCAAAGAAAACCTCTCAACAACTACTAATAATGTATGTCTATCTTTGCCTACTGGTGGACACCCTATTAGGGTACAGTAAAACAAAAAAAGATTTAGATAGTTCAATTGCAAGTAGTTATAGCTTATCTAATAGTCATATCTCAAAGATTTAATCAGATTTAAATCTGAGTAAATGTGCCACATTCTAGATGAATAATGAAATATGATCATTTTCAAAAGATCTAATTGAATCTAATTTGAGAGATCATTTGTTCAAAATGGATCATTGATTTGATGAATTCTTTGAAATAAAAACACTGGATTTTACTGATGGGATGAATCACAAAGATATTCGGACAGTTCCTCAATCAACGGTAGTATGCAAAGACATAAATAATCTGATTGATCATATTTGTGTGAAAAAAAATAATAACCAGGAAGACATGCACACAAAGATTTATATTGATGGTGGCAAGGAATTCCTGAAAGTTTGTCTCTCACTTACTCCAATTTTTTCTGACCAATGCACTGATGCTGGTGTAAAGTACCTATTCATCATTGGTATAGCATCAAAAGTTCAATAGAATTACGGAAATTAACTTAAATTATGGACAACTTGCAGTTTGCACAAACTCCACTTCAATGCCAATGTGACCATTGCAAGTGATTTAAAACTTATCAACATGCTCCTTTGTTTGATGGCTCATGGATCAACTTAACCTTGCAGCTGGTGTACAGCAAAGAAGGATGATTTGATAAATATAGGTGAGTGTCACACTTTTCAATCACTACAAAATTAATTTTGGTCTTTTCATGATGATGGTCAAGATCTAAGTCATGCTAAATTATTTACAAGTGTCATTCATCCCAGCATTGTAAAGGCATCATCACCTGATATTCCTATTATAACAGTTATCCCCCCTCCAGAGCTTCACCTTCTCATTGGACCCATGGGCACAATGTATAAAGCAATGGAAAAGATCTGGCTGAATGTAGAAATTTGGTTGACTAAGTGTGATGCCAAAAAGGAAGCCATGCATGGTGGGTCTTTTACAGGCAAACTATTTAACACTATCCAAAGTTGACCTACTCCAATCTATGTGCCCTTTGGAGTGTCTTCCATTTGTCAGGGCTTTTCAGTGCTTCTCCAAAGTGGTTTCTTCCTGCTATGGCTATGAGTTGGATCCCTTCTTTGTTGATCATATTCAAGAATTAAAAGAGGCATATGTTGATCTAAATATCAACATAACTCCCAAGATTCATGCTGTAATACATCATATTCTAGACTTTTGTCAAGTCAGACAGGAAGGTCTGGAACGGTACTCCAAACAAGCTGGTGAGTCTGTACATTGGGATTTTCTTCAAAAATGGGAACTCTATAAAATAAAATGTGTAACTGATCCTCAATATTCAACACAATTGAAGCAATCTGTATGTGCCTATAATGGCAGACATTTGTGAACTCATATTCTGTTGGTTTTAAATTAAATGTTGTTACACATAATGCTTTAGAAATATTTAGGTTTTGTACTTTTATCTGTTAAACCTTATGCTTTATATATATTTTGTAAGAATTTCTGAAGTTCATCAAGTTTAATACATTCTGCTTAATTAATTAAACTTGGATTTTTGTTATGTATACATAATATATTATAAATATACCAATAATCAATAATATCGATTTTGAATAACTCGATCTAATGAATAGCTCAATGGATTATTTTTATTTTGCGAATTTTGGAATCTGTCAGCATATAAAATAGGTTAAGAAAGAGTTATTACTTCTTCTGGACATTTTAAAATAAGGTTAAAATTCGGATTTTCTTAATATGTCCTAAGGGATAGACATGTGAAAAATCCATTATAACAAATTTCTAGAGAATAGTTTGATGGATTATTTTTTGTTGTTGACATTTTTGGAATCAACATATCAAATAAGTTAAGAAATCGCTAATATTACTTCTGGACATTTTTATTGACCAAAAAGTGACTTTGGGAGCACCATGACACATGTATTAAAAATGAAGGGGCTATATTATGCCATCTTGCATTCCATCACAATTATATACTGGATACAGGGGCATATCCAGGGGTGGAGGGTGGCCTGAGGGGCACATGCCTCCTCCCCAGAAGATTAATGCTACCTATTTTTTAGAAATGAACATTTTTTATAGACATTATTAGCAGTATTAGCAGTATTAGCTTACTACCAGTATTAACTTGAAGAAAATCAATAAATTTAGTCTCATGCAGATTGCATAAACTGCAACCAGTAGTACTGCTGGCAGTAAATATTTATGCTTGTGCGTAAATACTTGAAAATCAATATATTTTTAGTCCAATGGTCTACTACTAAGAGGAGGTAGATATATTATGTTTTCATGTTAGCATTAGAAAAAATGGCCAGACATATAATAATGTGTTATTAAACGTCTTATATCTTAATTTACATTGTACATATATAGAAATTTATAGAAATTTCTCAAAAACTATTTTAAGTCAAACATTCTTATTTTGCTCTCAAATGAAAAGCGTTCTCATTTTATATAGCTAAATGTACTTATAAATATAAAACAATTCTACTAAACATCCTGATTCTATATTGTAGGACAAAACAATAATATCGTTAAATTTGCAGAAATCAAGAAGATTGTAATGGAGTTTCCAAATTTATACAAATTTTAATTGGTTAATCTATAAATATAACATGGATTTCACAAAACTTACACCAGGTATGAATTTTATATTTAAAAATAAGTAATGCAATAATATATTTCAGTTTTAGTAAAAGAATTTACTGTAATTTGGTTTATTAAAACTTCAAGTAACTCATAAATAAGGTTATGTTATATACCTGATATGACAGGGTCAGAAAAGCACATAATAAAATACAAAATGTATATATAATAATAACAATATTATATAAAAACTATCTGTTTTAAAATTTAAATTAAAAAAAAAAATTAATCTGGTTTGTATTGTAGTTATTTTTTTGAAGTTAATTTTATCACAGAGGGTTTTGTATTTTACTTTTAATTCATTTTGTATTAATTATATTTAATTTTGTTATATACAGTATAAATCATTAGGTATTATATCAAATTTATATTGAGATAATTTATCAACCAAATGTGGGATTATATATATATATATTAATTTTATACAATAAAAAGTACATTTAGTAAAAAAATAATCAGTTAACTTACAAAAATTAATAAACATAAACTTTATTGTTTGAAAAATCTATAAAATCCACCCCATAAGTAAAAACAAAAAACCCTGACGATTTCACTTTGACATCTAACTTAGAGGTGTATAAAGACAGCTATGGCATTTTTAAATTTCATTACAAATTAATCATTTTAAACATTTGGTGAAAGATCTTAAACTTAGGAATCACTGAGTAAACTTGTAAGATAATTATACTTGAAGCTTGTAGGACAGTATGGTAGGTGAAGAACTCAAAACTTGTCTGAAGTAATGTTTTCAGATTAATCTAATTTTGAATAGATCCAGCAGTGCAATCAGTATCTGTGAATATTTCAGTATGTCAGTGTATCTGAAGTTGTTTTACTTCACATCAAACTTCCTTTAAATAATTTTATTTAAAAACTTTGCATTTAAAGATCCCTAAATTCTTCAGTACTCTTCTTGTCATTAAGCTGAAAAGAGAAAATTCCTGTGTTATCATTGCCTAGAATTATATGACACCTGAAACTGATGGAAATCATTTCATATTATTGAACAATCCATCAATAATGATTAATTCTATTTGCTGCAATTATTATCTGACCATTACTGCAGGTTTCTGCAAATAAACTGATTCAATTGAAGCTAATATTGCTCAAGTCTAAGGCTGGATGATCTGCCAGAAATATAAGTTTAATCAATTAAATAAAACACATTGGTTACTGGCTAACTTCATTGGAAATTGTATTCTATTCTATTCTAGTATTTTATTTACTTTTTGTCAGACTGTATTTTTTATTTAATGGTATGTGAACATTCCAAACTCATTGGATTATGTATTGTTTCAATTTAAAGTCAGTAAAATATCAAATTGTCAAATAGAATATGGAAAATAATATAACAATTTTAATTAGATAATAAAATCAATCTCGATTGAAATAAGACTTTATTTATTTACTATATAAAAAATTGTTGTTACTATTTTTTAATTGTATCATGCAAAGACAGTATATTAAAAATTTAAATTGTATCAATCAGTTTTCTCTGTTCCATATAAGAAATAATAAAGAATCTTGTTTAAAATATTAAATAAAAAAATTGTAGACACATTGTTAAGAAAAGTTTGTTTATTCAGACAAAACCATAATTTTAAATTGTACAATAAAACACTAAATATGTATGTGGAATTATATGTTTGTCATTTTGAAAACTTCTTTTTTAAAATCGGTTACAATTTAGTGGGTATTAAAAGGTCTGAATAAAAAGAACTCTATGTATAAAATAGTATAAATTGAATAAATTTGATTTATCAATTGATACAAAAATAATTGTGATGTATTTAAAGTGGGCAAGGAAGTTTGCACATATTGTGGAATGTAAAACTAACAACCAACCACTATTCATTCAGATAAATGTTTCAGTAGACTTTTGCTACAATCTTTTTCAATCTATCGCATATCCCGTTTGAACTATAGCCATACTCACCGGAAAAACAAATTCACAAACTACAGTATGTCCAAAACTCAGCCGCCGAATAATATGTAAACACACTTTAAAGTTTTTCTTCTTACCTACGAACACCTTCATAAAATCGGTCTTGATTATCCCAACAGAGACTTTCGATCAAATTCACTTCTGCAATTAGTTACCCCTCCTGTTATAAACCAAAATAGCTCTCCATCGTTTTGGAAGGATCTACCACAAGAAATTAAACAATCCAAACCTACAAACATTATTAAATCACGTCTTTAAAAACCTATTTTTCTACCTGCAATATTTAATATGTTGTTTCTATTGATGCATGCTATCTGTAACTTTGTATTCTATAATTCTACGTACCCTATTCTCTTGTCTCACTTTGAGTTGTTACTTTTAACATTTAAGCTCCTTACAAATAGAGTTTATTATCATTATCCTTTTTGATTAGAAGTAACATTAGAATATAATAGAAAATAGTTTCAATTCAAGATAAGAAATCCTCAAAAAAGTTGATTTAAAATAATCATACGTTCAATAACATTATTTTGAGTGTCAAATTTACACCATATTTAAATATTATTAAGAACATATTTACTATACTGATATCTAAATTTTGCTACAGAATTGAGGATGGCGCAGAAAAGACTGCCGTCTTTATCCTGGAATGACCAATATACTGAACAAAAAAGGATTGGCAGTGGAAAATTTGGTCAGGTGTATCTTGTTGAAGATATTTATGAAACAAATACAAAAGAAAGGTAACTTAAAACAAATTTAAAAAGATATTCATTTGACTTTGATTTGATTTTCAAAACTTTTTTCATGTTTATTACTGAACTTTTATATCTCAGATTTAAAGCTCTAAAAAGAATTCTAATTGGGGAGATGGACTCAAATGAGGCAACAGAAACTAATTCAGAGGCCAGTTATCTAATAGAGCTGAGTCATCCCAATATCGTCAAATATTATGACAGCTTTTCTGATGGCGAATATTACTGCATTGTTACAGAATATTGCGAAGTAAGAATACATATATCTATTACCCATCTATTAATATATTTACCTTTAAATTTTATTATAAAGAGAGGAAATCATATAGATATAACTATACTATACATTATAAAGAGAGGAAATCATATAGATATAACTATACTATACATTATAAAGAGAGGAAATCATATAGATATAACTATACTATACATTATATAGAGAGGAAATCATAGAGATATAACTATACTATAC